>OY757188.1:105693530-105831833 GCA_963583895.1 Melanophora roralis | reverse complement strand
CTTAAATCTGTGATTACTACCAATTTTTGACCAAAAAGTCAATTTTTTGAGAGGTTTTCATATAAAAAACTTTAAATGCGTTTTTCTCGGAATCTAGAGCCTGTAGAGGAAAAAGGGCTTAAATCTGTGATTACTACCAATTTTGACCAAAAAAGTCAATTTTTTGAGGGTTTTCATATAAAAAACTTTAATGCGTTTTTCTCGAATCTAGAGCCTGTAGAGGAAAAAGGGCTTAAATCTGTGATTACTACCAATTTTGACCAAAAAGTCAATTTTTTGAGGGTTTTCATATAAAAAACTTTGAAATGCGTTTTTCTCGGAATCTAGGAGCATGTAGAGGAAAAAGGGCTTAAATCTGTGATCACTACCAATTTTGACCAAAAAGTCGATTTTTTGAGGATTTTCATATAAAAACTTTGAATGCGTTTTTCTCGGAATCTAGAGCCTGTAGAGGAAAAAGGGCTTAAATCTGTGATCACTACGCAATTTTGACCAAAAAGTCAATTTTTTGAGGATTTTCATATAAAAACTTTGAATGCGTTTTTCTCGGAATCTAGAGCCTGTAGAGGAACAAGGGCTTAAATCTGTGATTACTACCAATTTTGACCAAAAAGTCAATTTTTTGAGGATTTTCATATAAAAACTTTGAATGCGTTTTTTCTCGGAAATCTAGAGCCTGTAGAGGAACAAGGGCTTAAATCTGTGATTACTACCAATTTTGACCAAAAAGTCAATTTTTTGAGGGTTTTCATATAAAAAACTTTAAATGCGTTTTTCTCGGAATCTTGAGCATGTAGAGGAAAAAGGCTTAAATCTGTGATCACTACCAATTTTGACCAAAAAGTCGATTTTTTGAGGGTTTTCATATAAAAAAACTTTAAATGCGTTTTTCTCGGAATCTAGAGCCTGTAGAGGAACAAGGGCTTAAATCTGTGATATACTACCAATTTTGACCAAAAAGTCAATTTTTTGAGGGTTTTCATATAAAAACTTTGAATGCGTTTTTCTCGGAATCTAGAGCCTGTAGAGGAACAAGGGCTTAAATCTGTGATTACTACCAATTTTGACCAAAAAGTCAATTTTTTGAGGGTTTTCTATATAAAAAACTTTAAATGCGTTTTTTCTCGGAATCTAGAGCCTGTAGAGGAAAAAGGGCTTAAATCTGTGATCACTACCAATTTTGACCAAAAAGTCGATTTTTTGAGGGTTTTCATATAAAAAACTTTAAATGCGTTTTTCTCGGAATCTAGAGCATGTAGAGGAAAAAGGGCTTAAATCTGTGATCACTACCAATTTTGACCAAAAAGTCGATTTTTTGAGGATTTTCATATAAAAACTTTGAATGCGTTTTTCTCGGAATCTAGAGCCTGTAGAGGAACAAGGGCTTAAATCTGTGATTACTACCAATTTTTGACCAAAAAGTCAATTTTTTGAGGATTTTCATATAAAAACTTTGAATGCGTTTTTTCTCGGAATCTAGAGCCTGTAGAGGAACAAGGGCTTAAATCTGTGATTACTACCAATTTTGACCAAAAAGTCAATTTTTTGAGGGTTTTCATATAAAAAACTTTAAATGCGTTTTTCTCGGAATCTAGAGCATGTAGAGGAAAAAGGGCTTAAATCTGTGATCACTACCAATTTTGACCAAAAAGTCGATTTTTTGAGGGTTTTCATATAAAAAACTTTAAATGCGTTTTTCTCGGAATCTAGAGCATGTAGAGGAAAAAGGGCTTAAATCTGTGATCACAACCAATTTCGACCAAAAAGTCGATTTTTTGAGGATTTTTCATATAAAAACTTTTGAATGCGTTTTTCTCGGAATCTAGAGCCTGTAGAGGAACAAGGGCTTAAATCTGTGATCACTACCAATTTTGACCAAAAAGTCGATTTTTTTGAGGGGTTTTCATATAAAAAACTTTAAATGCGTTTTTTCTCGGAATCTAGAGCCTGTAGAGGAAAAAGGGCTTAAATCTGTGATCAACTTACCAATTTTGACCAAAAAAGTCGATTTTTTGAGGATTTTCATATAAAAACTTTGAATGCGTTTTTCTCGGAATCTAGAGCCTGTAGAGGAACAAGGGCTTAAATCTGTGATTACTACCAATTTTGACCAAAAAGTCAATTTTTTGAGGGTTTTCATATAAAAAACTTTAAATGCGTTTTTCTCGGAATCTAGAGCATGTAGAGGAAAAAGGGCTTAAATCTGTGATCACTACCCAATTTTGACCAAAAAGTCGATTTTTTGAGGATTTTCATATAAAAAACTTTAAATGCGTTTTTCCTCGGAATGTAGAGCCTGTAGAGGAACAAGGGCTTAAATCTGTGATTACTACCAATTTTGACCAAAAAGTCAATTTTTGAGGGTTTTCATATAAAAAACTTTAAATGCGTTTTTTCTCGGAATCTAGAGCCTGTAGAGGAAAAAGGGCTAAAATCTGTGATCACAACCAATTTCGACCAAAAAGTCGATTTTTTGAGGATTTTCATATAAAAAAACTTTAAATGCGTTTTTTCTCGGAATGTAGAGCCTGTAGAGGAAAAAGGGCTTAAATCTGTGATCACTACCAATTTTGACCAAAAAGTCGATTTTTTGAGGATTTTCATATAAAAAACTTTAAATGCGTTTTTCTCGGAATCTAGAGCATGTAGAGGAAAAAGGGCTTAAATCTGTGATCACTACAAATTTTGACCAAAAAGTCGATTTTTTGAGGATTTTCATATAAAAAACTTTAAATGCGTTTTTCTCGGAATCTAGAGCCTGTAGTGGAAAAAGGGCTTAAATCTGTGATCACTACCAATTTTGACCAAAAAGTCGATTTTTTGAGAATTTTCATATAAAAAACTTTAAATGCGTTTTTCTCGGAATCTAGAGCATGTAGAGGAAAAAGGGCTTAAATCTGTGATCACTACCAATTTTGACCAAAAAGTCGATTTTTTGAGGATTTTCATATAAAAAACTTTAAATGCGTTTTTCTCGGAATCTAGAGCCTGTAGAGGAAAAAGGGCTTAAATCTGTGATTACTACCAATTTTGACCAAAAAGTCAATTTTTTGAGGGTTTTCATATAAAAAACTTTAAATGCGTTTTTCTCGGAATCTAGAGCCTGTAGAGGAAAAAGGGCTTAAATCTGTGATTACTACCAATTTTGACCAAAAAGTCGATTTTTTGAGGATTTTCATATAAAAAACTTTAAATGCGTTTTTCTCGGAATCTAGAGCCTGTATCAAATGAATCTAGAGTAAATATCAAAGAAACCTCTTAGATTGTATAGAGTCCTTCTCCACAGTCTTATATATCCGTTTATATGTTAAAGAATGCATGCGCATTATTGCCTTAAAATAAGTTGGCTTTCACAAAGATTCAACACACACACATACACACACACACGTCCCCTTGGGATAATGTGTGCAGTAATGGTCTTATGTTTTATTAGAACCCATCAACTTCCTTTACTATTATGCAAAATTATTTCAATCTTTTTTGCATTTTTTAAATGATGAATGTAAGATAGTAAGTAACTAAAAATGTCTGGAGACCATGTAACATTTGTTCGTCTTATTAACATTTTAATGTTGGTTGGGTGAATTATATTTATGTTGCAAGTAAAATGTTTTTTTTTTCTGATAAATATATTAATGTTAGTGTGTGTATGTGTCTAACTTTTCTTAACTAAAACTCATACTAAGGATTTTGTTTTATAAATATTTTTCTTTTTTCCAACATTTACTTCATTCATAATTTACCAAACGTGGTTAATTAAATTCTTTAAAGCCTTTATGGCAGCATATTTTAAAATGCAAAATAGTAATTAAAAATAAAAGTATTTTTGTTGGGAAAATTAAATAAAAGAAAAATTTTAAAAATAAACTTGTGTTTTAAGGTGAAAGATTCACATTTAAGGCACGCAAAATAGAAAATGAGTTTTGGTATCCATATCAAAACAAGGTTGGTCTTATTTAAATACAGCTAAAAATATAATGAGAGTCCTTATGGGTTGCCGTTTTACCAAATCCTAAATAGTATAATACTTTTGGCTCAACACTAAATAGTATTAGGTCAATTCCACGTTAAACGCCACGAATTGGGGAAAATCGATTTTTGCTTTATTAAAAAAAATTGACGAATTTACTTTTAAGAGAAAATAAAAATGTTCGAAACACAAATTAATTGCTTCACAATTTATTCCAATTTATTTCGCAAGACTTTAAATAGATCATGTACGGAATAATCGGTTTTTTTACGTTTATGTGAAAGTGTCACATCCGCCACATTTTATGAAAAGCTTTTCCTTAAGCAAAAATAGTTGTTTGAAGAAATAATGATGTAAATACGATTAAAAACATTTAAGACTACCGTAAAATCCAACAAGCCTGTCCACAAGAATGTTTCACACAAATCGACTTTAAATTCAAATTTTTCCTAGTTTCAAATTTTTAAGGTCACACCCTTTTCACAGTCTTTAAGTGATCATTGTGAGCAGAAGTTATGATCTTGCAGTGTATACTTACCAATTACCGCTTAAAAACGTACCATTTTCGGAAATCTTAGACTTTTTTCAAACCAAAATTTCGGATTGTTTGACTTGTTAGCAAATGTTTTAACAAAATGGTCACCCCGGTCACAAAGGAACTACCCATTACCGATTTTTTTAACCTACTAGGGCAAAAAAATCCATATTAATAGCAATGAAATACAAAATTTAGGTAATCTCTTTAGCATATAAGTAGATTAATTTAAATTTAATGGAAGATATTATTATAAATAAAAATCACCTAATTTAACCTGGTAACCCCAGCCACAACTGTCAACTACAAAAATAATAGCATTAAATATGATGGCAGTTAAGTGGTGATACATATCAAAATATAATTTCCGTTACAGAAAATGCTATGTGACACCTTTTAATACTCAAAATGTGATGATTAGCATAACAAACACCCCCATAATATTCTGTGTAGAAATTTACACGATGACACAATAGAATCTTGTATAAAAAGCAATTTTTAAAATGTTTAAAAAACGACAAAGAAGTTATTAAATTTAATGAAAATTATAAAGAAAAAACTTGTAATTAAAATTGAGGGCTTAAACACGAACTTATACAAACGGTAATTAACATTTAATTTACTCTGTTTTTGAATTATTTAATGAAATAATTAAAATTTTAAAAAGATGTTTAAAAAAAGAACTGAACTTTGTTGAAAATAAATAACGAAATAAATGTTATTCAAAAGGTAATTTTTGTTATTTAATATCATTTTAAGATGCCATAATTTAATTTTGGTTTTTTCGCTTAAAAGAAAATAAATTTATAAAATTTATTGACATAAAACGAATTTTATATTTGAAATATCTATAATAAAGGTTTTCTTTAAAAAAAAATTGGCACTAAATTTAAACTTAAGTAACAAAACTGATAGCAACGGCTGTATTCCTAAACACAGTTTGCTTTGCATCTAGAAATTTTACCTTCTTCCTTTATAAAACCCTTACCTTTCTGACAATGTTCTGTGCTTTTAATGTTTAATATAACTATAAACATTCTTTTGGGAGCAAAACCCATTGTTCCGTCCCTGATCTTTGTTGTCAGGAAGAATTCGAAATATCGTCATGCAATGCAAACTGAGTTTAGAAATGCAGCCAACCATTAAAAATAATAAAAGTTTTATTAAATTTATTTTCTCGTAAAATTTATTTAAAAAAATAATAACATATTTAGACCAAAAATATAATTATTTTGCACGAATTTTCTTCTTAAAAAAATAGTTAAAATTTTTATTTAGAATAGTGATGATATAGAAGAAGTAGTGAAAATAAATCGTAGTGGTGAATGATATATATATTAACAATTGAGAATATTCTAATCTAAGCGAGCAACATTTGCTGTTTGGTGTAAAGTGTGCCAGGTTTATCCCTATTTGCGCCTTGTGTAACCTTTTTAACCATACATATCTTGTTTAAAGTGGGTTTGCCAGGTCTAAATCCCGATTATATAAACGAATTAAAGTTTTATCATTTTACATAATACCTTATATTTTGCCACCAATTGGAATGATGTTTGTTCCTTTGCAGCTTACATACTATCTTGTCAACTTACTTTGTGCACAAAACATAATTCTCTATTGTCCCAATTATCGGGTATTAATTTTTTTACCAGGTAGTTCAAACCAGCCGTTTTATCATGTCACCTCCAATCTTAAACCATCCAACTTAAAACTTATTTACTCATACGTCCATATAACTTTTCTGCGAGTGTGAACTTTTTGGAAACACAATTCCTCTAAAAATCTTTTTGATGCCAGTTTAAAACTTATTCTCTCTATAAAGGCACCCAGAAGCGAATCTTTGTAGCACCAATACGAAATGCCTATACGATAGCAAAAATCGTAATTTTTTTTATGTTAATTGAAAGCATAACAGTTACTGTTGTAAAAACAAATAATAATTTTTTAAGAAAAACTTAAAATCAAAAATTTTAGAAGCAATTGATTTTTAAAAACCCCATTGTAATAACATCAATGTGGGGTACTTTATTTGACTTTTGTGGCGAACTTTATTTGATTTTTCCCCCAAAAATGGTAAAATAATTATTATTTTCAGTCATAGTTAACTACATACATATTTTTCAAAAAATATATTTTGATAATTGTGTTATAAATCACTATCATTTATTTTCGCATCCAAATATACTTTGTTAAAAATTTAATTAATAATATGTCATTCCCTTTTTGACAGCATTGTTTGTGTCAAATTAATGGCTACAAATGGATGTACCATTTAAAATAATCATAAATATAAAATTCTTTTCTATTTTATCTAAACAAATACACATACATTCAAATAATGTTTGCCAAATTACATTAATGTTTGGATTTTTTTTTATTTTATTTATTAGAATAAGATACTAATAACTGTTAAATATCTCATTGGGATTTATACGCATAAATACTTAATGTTTGCTAAATTGTATTGTAAATTTGGTGACATTTTTCACGTTCTTTTCTAACTCTGTAAACAAGCTAAATAATACTTTCGTTGTTTTTTTTTCAATCCTGTTGTTTTGTTTGTTAAACATTTGTTATATATTTCGATGTGTTATTTTTATTGTTTTAGTTGTCATTTTATTCCGACAATACGTAATTAATTTAGCAAACAAAAAAAGTTATATATTCATTGCTGTTGACAGTTTAAGTAGTTTAGTTTTATTTTTCACACAATACTTTTACTCAAAAAGCAAGGCTTCTTCGTAAATAAAACGTGCTTGTGGAGGTAGAATAGTAAAGTCAGTATCACAAGTATGTAGCAGATTAGTTTTTATTTTACAAGGAAAGCTTTTTTATTATAATGTAGTTAAATAACTAACATTTTTATTTGCTATATCAAAAGTATTTATATTTTTTATCAAAAACATATAAATGTAGGTATGAACGTGACTTACTTTTGTTACATACTGTATACAACTTAAATATTAACTATTTGATGAAACAATTTGGTATATTACAATTAAATTCGCTGTTTATTAGTCCCTTGTGAGACTTTGTATGACCTTCATCACTTTTATATAAATTTTAATGCCACTTAAATCCTCTAGCACATACATATCTATTTTCTTGTGCTTACACACACACATACACCCACTAAAGCATTTAATTATATAATTGTGTAATATATCTTTGTTAGTTTATTTTATGTTCTTGTTGATTTGTGTATGTGTTTTAATGGGTACTCTATTTCAAAGATTTTAAGAGGGATAATTTTTGTTTTAACAGTGGTTAGTAAGCAAACTTTAACATACGTATATCCTTTATATTTTTGTTTAACTGGCATACAAATTTAATAACAAGGTCTAAATAAATGCATCATTGCTGCCTGCTAATTTGTTTTATATTAAAAATTGTTTTTTCCTAAATCTTTAATTATTAAATCCATATTTTCTTGGTACTTTAAAATCATAAACTTACACAAGGATCTACAAGTTACACTAGTTAAATGCGAATTCCTGATAAGTATTTAAATAAACTCAAAACATATCCAAATCTACTCGCGTGAAATATCTTCCAATATAGTGGGCACACTCGTCTGAAGAAAATGATACTTCTGCGCTAAGGTAAACCCATTGAAATTTTAAAATTTTATTTTGAGAACTTAAATTTTAGTCTGGCATTGGCTTAGTCTTAAGCCATTCTACAAACAAATTTGTTTGCACGAGATTTCCAACTTAAGAGGAGATTAAAATTTTTCTAGTTCAAACTAAGGTAAATGTTAACGTTTACCTTTCATTTTTTCATTTAAACAATTTTGCTTGTATTACAAAGAACAAATATTCAAAGTTATAGTTTATCGTTTAGGCCCACTGTATAAAAGATTAAATTTTTTTAATAAAAGAAACCCTAAATAAACAACCGGAAATAATAAACGTTTTTCTCTCAATTTGTGTTTGTTTCTTTAAGCAAAACAATCGAGTTCACAGTTGGTATTTTACACAATACAAACAAACGTGAATTTATCTTTAACTAGTGTTGCTAGGCACAGCACAGATATATTATTATTTAAAAAAAAAAACAATAAAACAATAAATAAAAATAATAATAAAGAAATTAAAATCAGTCGATAAAATAAACTTCACATTTACACATACATACATACACACATATAAGGCAGATTCCCAGTATACAAATATAAGTCTTAACTTCCCTAATTGCAATTAAATTCAATAATTTATTTTAGAAATATATCTTTTTAATATACAATATACTAATTGAAATGGCATAGCAAGCAAATACTCAAAAAATCTAACTTTAAATTTAACAAATGTGAAACTTTATTGTTTATTTTCAAATATTTACCTTAAAAATCTGACAATCTGGCAATACTAATGTGCCCTAATTATACACAAATCATTTCCTATATTTGCCTTTTAAATCTTTTATAATAAATGGTTGTGTTTGAAAATATTAATGGTTATATTACAGTTAAGGCAGAGGTCTTACAAAACAAATAAAATTAATTATGCCATAAAATACTTACCAAAAAAAGCTTGTTATATATAAAATGCAGACATAAAACACTTTCCATAATTAAAAGAAAAGAAAGTTTATCATTTTAGACAAAAAAGAATATATAAAAGCGATAGCATTTTTTTGTGATTATGTTAACACTTTAGCTATGTAATTCAGAATTATTTAAAAACTAACATATCAAACTTAAATTCTATTTCATTTGTTTTCTCCTTCTTTCGCAGAAGCAAAGAAAAAAATAAACTAAAAGAGATGAGGCTGTATAGGTTGAACAATAATTTTTCGTTAAAGCGTTGTTAATACAAAAATTAGTAAAAATTAATAAATATATATTACTTACATTGAATTACTATTTAATGCTATGGTAAGAATATTAGGGTATTTCCAAATCCATTTGTGGTTGACTTAATTTAAGTAACACCTTAAATTGCATATCTCTTTTTTAAGAACATTAATATTGTGGTCTTTGTGATACAAAAATTTTTAAGCCCTAAAACTACTTGCTTTCCCGAACTTAGAAATATTGCCATATTGCAGTGCTATAAGAACTATAAAGTTGATTTACTTTATATTTTTGAAAAATATTAAAGCGAACTTATTTTCGCCCATTGAAAAGATTTTTTTTATTTAAATTTTTTTTTAAAACACAAAAAAACATGGCAAACTTGTACAATTTTTTTTTAAAGTTCTTTCATTTCTATGTGCTTTATGACGATGCAAATGAAAGTATACGCGCCAGTAACTGTGAAATAGCTGTTGTACTGGTAAAAACAAAATTTTTAATTGCGCCAACAGTATTAAAAATGAAATAAGAGCTGAAGTAAAAAAAATACATCATATTTTTAGTAAAGTTTCTTCCTTCATTGTTAGTTTTGTTGTGCATTTTAATAGAGCAAAAAAGAGACATAAAAAAGAGAAAAAGGAAACCAAATAACATATATGTATATATATACAGACATTCATATTCAGAATATGAATGTCTTTATGCATATGCGTGTTTTTTTGTGCATTTAAACATTTAGTACATAAAAAAGGGAGTTTTGCATGAAAAAAAAAATATTTTAATTAAAAAATCCAAACGCGTTACTAATTTGACTTTCAACACTTTAGTTCAATGATGCATGTTGCAAATAAAACAAAAGGACCGACCATTTATATTTAAATCAAATATATGATATTTTTCTATTTTTTATGCTTTTGCTATTATTGTGTTATTTTGTAGGTAAAAAGTGGTTTATTTGTATTGAAAAACTTGTACAGGTATATGCGAAGATAGTGTGTGTATGTGTATTTATGAATACACTTTATATATACGTTCAGCATAATAGAGGCTGAAGGGTTTCTAGTGGTCATTCAACCAACCATCTAACCAAACAATCCAACTGCAAACAGAAGCATTTAACAAATATAACGCGCTTCATCAGAACTTTAAAAGACTTAATAACAAAGTACGTTAGTATTTTTATAAAATGTGGAACTTCAACACTAACCTCAATTTATATCTAACTAACAATGCTATAAACACATAGACCACAGCAGGCTACAAACTGCATTCTCTCAAAATTAAAATACATGCATTTATACACATGTTCATAATTATTTTGACGACATCATAGCTTAACGGCAACAAAACTTTAGTTGTTGCTGTAGCATTCTAAACTGGCAAAACGAAAACTTATTACCACACCAGCACAGATTTTAATCGCAGAAACTTTTGACTTAATACACTCTCTAAAATCGTGTTAAGCTTTTAATGTGTACAAAATCAACACAATTACACACTCTCTAGATAAATTATTAAATATATTTCAATGGCATAAGACACCTTAATATTTTACAGTTAAAAAATAACAAACGAATTTAAAATTCGAAATGATCATGCAGCATGCAACCGCCATTTTTAATATAACTAAATAGCTAACTACATGACCACGATTGCAGCCAGCTGCATTTGCAATCGTGTAGCTCAGTTGCCTGCTGTTGTCTATGTGTTTAAAGCATAGGAGTTACCTTTTGATCGATTTAAAAGCAATAATTATTTAAAAGATTTTTGAAAAAAAAGTTTAATATTCAGACGTTTTTAACTTAAAGCAACCACCGCTTAAATAGTTTCAGATTTGCTAATAGTTGGTCAGTTGGCTGATCTTTTTGCATACCCCCTTGATAGTGCAGAAACATCTCAATAGGTAGATGCATCTGTTATTGGTATGAGGATAGTACCTTAATGGCGTGTAAATGGAACATAAAAAACTTTAAGGTTTTATTGAAAATGATGACATAACTGCTGATGCATTGTCATGTCCAAATGGTGTTTATTACCCTCGAACTTCGATTATGTTCTCTTGCTGATGATCAAAAAAAAAATATGGAACTTTGAAAAATTCATCCACACAAGGGTTGATATTGAAGTATTAAAAATCACGAAAAATAATATTCACACAAAAAAACTACAAAAAAAATTTTTCAAACAAATTCTTGTTCAAAATAATTTATTTTTTTAGTCAATTTATTTAATAGTCTCTAATAATATTTTGATTTGATTTTTAAATCAAACAAAATTTTCGCCTAGACAAATCAAATATTTAACCAGTTCAACAAAATTTTTTAACAGAAACTAAAATTCTTGCAAAATTGTTTGTCTAAATTTACAACTTTCGTTGTAGGTCCTCAGCCAGACAAAATATTTACTGATTCTCTGAAATTTGTTACTGATTCTACAACTCAGTTTTTTCTGTGTTAAAAATATTTGTAATGTCTCATTGTAATCGTTTTCAAAAATTGTTTTTAATACGTTACAAAACTTTCTCTATTCCATTAAAAAATGTTCATTAAAAATAATTTCTAATAGATTTGTGTGGCCAAATACGAGAGGATAATTTTTGAATTGGACTTAATAAAGCATTAAATATCAACCACACAAAAAACAGAAAAAAAATTAATAGATCGAGCTATTCTTGGAAAGCAGATTTGATTTCACTCCAAATGTAACAAACAATCAAATAGTTTGATTTGGAAAAGCTCAACAGAATAAAATTTAACGATTTCACTGAAAAAGTAGAGATGTTGTGAAATTTATTATTTTTTTATTAACATATTAGCTTAGAACTTTAAGTACTTAATTGATCTTCTGTAATATAATTTTTATTTATATTAAAAAAAAAGTATTTAGTCAAATGAAAATGGAGACTGGAGACGAAATATTTATCTTCCTTCTGATTTTTTATTTTCAAATATATAAAATTCAATATTTGTCATTTCGCTGCTAAAATTAATACTCGAAATACAAAACATAATATTTGACCTTTTCAAACATCTGCCATGTGCGCTTAACCAACAGCAACAAACAATTAATTTTTTTTGTAAATAAATGGTCTTACATCATGAATGTATGTATGTATGTGCTTATGCATATATGCCAATATGTACATATCTGTGCATATTTACTTAACACACATTCATCATTCAGTACCCAGTACATCTGCATTTTGTATTTTTTTTTTCTTACAATTTAACGTTATTAAAATGTTAAACTATTTTAACCTACAGTCTGCTCTTTATTCATTAATATTTTTACAGTTTTAATAATTCTGGTTTACTTTTTGTTGAAAATTTTATTTTCTTAAAAAAATATGAATTTTTATACTTTTACGATTTAATTGCGGTCTTTGTATTTAATTTTCATATTGACGTTAAATAAATATTTATTTATTATATTTTTAAATAATAAATAAATGATAAACTAAAAATCTAGAAAAAAGTTTTAGCTTTGACGAAACTATTGACTATTTTAAATTGTTTTAAGCGGCCATTGTGAAAATTGAAAATCCAATATTTAAATAATTTTTTATTTAAATGAACACAAAAAATGTTTAAAGTTCTACAGCCGTAAGATGTATATTGTGATAATTTTTTTAATTTATTGGAATTTAATATTCTGAGCCAAATTTTAAGAAAATAATAATAAATATGCTTAAAAAGGATATTTATAAAAAATCGATAAAAAATAAAAATATTTGTATAAAATATTTACTAGTACATAGGATTTGATAATATAAGGAATTTCACAGAATTCAAAACATTTAATTTTGATCCTTTTAGAAAATTGTATATTTGAAAAAGGCCTATTTTTTTGGGTCAGGAAGAATCGTGCTTTAAAACACAGAAACAAACACAGAGAAAAAAAACAGAAATATCAATTTTTTTGCATAGAAAATGTTGGACAAATAAATTCTTATAATTTGGTTTATATAAGCGTTATATCTTTATTAAAATAATTTCATGCAACTAAGAAAGGCAGCGATATTTTTCATGCAGATATGCATCTTTGCCAATACATACGAAAATATTCGAAAACTAATACATCGTCATAAAATTATTTGAAAGAAAGTATATTTGTATGTATTTAACTGCTTTATGTTTGTAGTGTTAAAGAAATAGTAAATATTGCGACTTACCACATAACACTTCACATATCATTTTTTTGGAATCTGTTTTCGTTTTATAAATGGAAAAGAGCTTTAATCAAAACGAGAGAAAGTAAGAAATTTAGTGATAAAAAACTCATGAATATGGAAATAATATTTTCACATGTCTACATATGTATGTATCTTTGTTCATACCCTTCAAGAAATGTCAATAGTAAAACAGTAATAATTTACTATTGACTTTGTCACCAGAACAAGTGACTTATTATACCCCAAACCATATAATTTACTATAGACATTTAACATTTGCGTGTCACTGAAAATCCACTACTAACGTTGGTACTATTGACTAGATGGTTCTTTTGGGACCATTTTTGAAGACATTGCCTATAGAGACTCACTAGTACATTTTAGTCATTTTGGTCTATAATTAAGGTACAAATTGCCACTTAGCTGTCGCCGCCGAGAGTTTGTAAGTGACAAAGTTTTTTTTAGTTATCAAAACTAAATATTTATATGTAGACGATTTGTTCACAATGTCGCCGAAAAGTCACTAAAATTGTAGACAAAGCTGTTGACTTTGAGACACTTGTCCCAGACTTCCTGCAGGGAACTTATACTTACACACACAAAAAAAACGGTTAACAAAATTGTATCAGACACGTACATTTTAGATTTATCACTATCGCATGTAAGCATATGAATTGGTTTTATTCAATTACTTGCACACACACACTTACACATTTTATACATATGCATGTTTACATTCTTACTAACTTAAACACATACATGTTGGTGTATTAACACTTTCAACATTACAAAGATTAAAACACATCATGTTAGAGTAGACCAAAAAAAAACAAAATCATTTTAGTGAATATGATAAGTGCTTCTATTAAATAGAGTAGGACCAATTTTAGCAAATAGTATGAGGTAATTGAACATGTTTTCTGCAGAAGTTTTTTTTTAAATTAACCTTTACGAAGTTTCTCACATGTGGTTGAGGGCATATTAAATTTGCTATTCGATTGGTAATCTATTGGTGAAAAATTATATGTTCGTATGGAATTTGAATGTTAATGTAGGTTGGATTAAGATTGTTGTAATCAAAGAAGGGATATGAATAATTTCTTAACAAATTATTGGAATTTTTCTGTAGCTTCAATATGAGTATTTTGAAAAATTTGCTTATTATATAATTTTGAATACACAAAAAATACAACAAAACTAATTCTTATAAAAAAAATTAATGTCTTTAAAAGCACTTATTTGCTTTTTTTCGCCTGAAACTTTAATATGATTATTTTAACAGAAAGCCTTTTGTAAGTAAAAAATTTTATATTCAAAAATTTAAAAAAAAAACAAATATTTTACTTTGAATTGTTTGCCATTTATTTTTATGCACGTAAATAAATAACTAAGTTATGCTGTTAAAAATGGCCCAAGATTTAAAGGTTAAACTACTGCCGCTCATATAGTTCAAGATTTTTTTTCAAAGAGTGAAGTACAAAACTAGTAATAACCTTTAAATATACAAAGATTCAAAAATATTTTTTTATAACTTATTTTTATTAAATTTATTAAATTTACTAAATAACAACAAAAATTTTAAAATAAAAAAGGCTTCGAACTAAGTTTTGAATCTTTCCTTTTAAACATAATATAACTTTATTTTATGAAACAAATACTGTAAGCCATCTGATTGGTATTTAACTCAAAAATAATAAAAACTAAACAATACGTTTTCTTGAACTTTTTTTTATTAGTTTTTGGTTTCTATATTATTGTACCAAAACTTTACAAACTTTTAATTAAATTTACCAAAAAGTTTCGCCAACTACACTCAAAATTTTACAGATTTATGTTTTTTCTTAAAAACAGTTTGCAGGGCTCATTATAATTCGACCAACCATGAAGCAAAATGTAAACTAATTTTTATACTTGCTGAATTTTTTTTACTGTTTTTAACCGATTTTTTTCAGTTTTTAAAATTGACAGTATTGAATACCACCCACTTTTTTATGTTCTTTTAAACTTAACTTTACTTGTGTTCGTTTGTATAATGCAATAACTGCCCCAAATTTCCTACAGCGCACTGTATACATAAAAGAGTTTTATATTAAAACGTAAAATGTTTTGACCATGAAATTAAATTAAATGAAAATAAATTCGTTATCGATATACTGAAGTAGTGAAATTAAATAAAAACAAGTTAACCGTTTACAATATTGTGTGTATTTATAAGGAAAGAAGGCTACAAAAAATAATATCGTATTATCGTTTATAAAAAAACAGTATTTGATATTATTT
Source organism: Melanophora roralis (assembly GCA_963583895.1). Taxonomy (NCBI): domain Eukaryota; kingdom Metazoa; phylum Arthropoda; class Insecta; order Diptera; family Rhinophoridae; genus Melanophora; species Melanophora roralis. The sequence continues at coordinate 105,816,082 of OY757188.1, read as the reverse complement.
ATTAATTTGTTTTAAATTCATTACATTTATTATACTTATTATTTATTATCTTCAACTTTACTTTGTTTATTACATATTTTTAAATATATCCGCGAACACCCGTCTTCGAACACAGTTGGTGCAAAACTCTCTCTTCTTTTGCAAGTATTGCCACTTTAGCGCTTTCAGTCGGCCATTCTGTCACTACAATCGACCTCGATTGAAAAACTTGGCTGCTTTCGCTGTTGTCTTCATCGTCGTCAGCACTTGAATACTCGTCTTCGATGACAGGTAGCATGCACCATGGCTTCATCTTGTCAGAGGCGTAAACGGATGTATAATGACGCTGTGTTCGGTTAGCTCCAGGTAAATCTTCGATGACATACCGATCTTTGTCAAGGACCTTCGTTACCGTAAATGGACCTTTGTAAAGAGGCTCCAACTTCCTAGATGTTCCAGTCGATGCTGGATCGTTGGCCACAAGAACAATATCGCCTGTATTGTATATTTTTGGTCGTGCGCGCTGTTGATCGTACCGCTGCTTAGCTATTTCACGCTGCTCGTTTATTTTATTAGCTGCATCGTTTCGTCGTTGTTGTAAAGTTTGTTCGTTAGTCATTTCATAGCTGTGTAAGGCAAGAACCAGTTTGTTCTGCAAGGTGTCTCTTGGCTCAAATCCAAATAAAAGTTCTTGGGGTGTTTTCCCTGTTGTTTTGTTGACTGTTGAGTTAAGCGACCACTGTATCTTTTTCAATTGGTCATCCCAACGCTTATCTTCTGTCGTTGATGGACGGAGCATTCCAAGAATCGTACGGTTAGTGCGCTCAGCTTGTCCATTGGCTCGTGGCGTACGGACGGCATTAAGTATATGTTTTATGTCATTGCTTTGGCAGTACCTTTGAAACTCGTTTGACGTAAATGCCGTACCGCGGTCGGTAACGATTCGCGTTGGTATCCCGAAGTATTCGCTGATTTCGTTAAGGATACTGATGACGTATTTGCTTGCTGTACTCTTTACTGCCTTCACTACGCTGAACTTAGTAAATGCATCTACAATAACCAGGATATGCTCGTTGCGTTTAGTTGATTTGGGAAACGGACCCAAATGGTCTATGTGGATGGTATGGAAAGGGACTGGGTTTATGCTGTCGTAGTGGTATACTCCCTCGTGTTTTCCGCCCGGAACCTTGTTAAAGGCGCATTCGACACAAGATTTAATGTGCGACTTAACCGCGTTTCGCATTCGTGGGAACCAGAAATGTTTTCCTAGACCAGCTAACGTTTTTTCTACTCCTAGGTGTCCAGCGTTATCGTGTTGACCACGTATTACGTGACATCGTAGTCCTTTTGGTACAACCCAAAGCTTGTCGCTGTTGACTTTACGAAATAGTCTTCCGTTTTCAATAATGTAATTTTTACAGGTTTCTTTATCTCCCGCCTTGACCTTTTCGACGGTTTCACGGATATGCTCGTCCTGAAGTTGCATGGAGAATAAAAGGTCATCGTTGCTAACAGTCGTCTTTGAAATTCGTAATGATGCCGTATCCGGGGTCTTCGACTCTTCATATGGTGCTTGGCTTAATGCGTCGACGTGTTGCATTCGCATGCCAGATCGGTGCTCGATATTAAGGTCAAAGTCTTGAATGCGCAACCACCATCTTGCTATTCTCGGGATTAACTCTTTTTTGTGCATGGCCGTTTTAATCGCATTGCAGTCGGTTATAACCGTTACATTTTTTCCATAAACGTAATACCGAAATCGTTCGAGTGCTTCAACAACCGCCAAGGTTTCGAGCTCGTAGCTGTGGTATTTTTGTTCTTCATTTGTAGTAGATCTGCTATAAAATGCCACTGGCTTCCATTCATCGTTTTCGTTTTGTAAAAGTGTGCCAGCGAGACCTATTGTGCTTGCGTCCGTGTGGATCTGATGTTCAGCAGTGGTTTTGTAACCCACTATTACGGGGCTCGTCGTAAGTCTTGTTTTTAAGGTTTTGAAAGCTATGTTCTGTGCTTCCCCCCACTGAAACGGCACTTCCTTTTTTTATTAAGCCACGTAACGGCTCGGAAATCAGTGCGTAGCCTGGTACGAATTTCCGAAAGTACCCGGTCAGCCCTAAAAATTGGCGTACTTCACGAACGTTTGATGGTATTGGAAATTCTAATATTGCGTTTACTTTTACTGTACCTGGGCTTATACCTCCGCCATGAAGTTGTTGCCCCAGAAACTGTATTGTTTCTTTCATAAACTCGCATTTATTGATGTTAACCGTTAAATTTAGTTCTTTTAAAATGTTGAAGACACGTTTCATTTTTTCAAACATTTCCATTATGTCGTTGCTACCAACTACAATATCGTCCATATAGTGAATAACGTCACCATCATGAGCTTTTTCCCATATCGTAGCCATCAAGCGTTGAAACACGGCAGGCGCATTTTTGAGTCCAAACGGCATTCGCAGGAACTCATACGTTCCGTCAGGCGTTACAAAGGCTGTAAACTTCTGGCTACTTTCCGAGATCGGTATCTGATAATATCCACTATTTAGATCAAGGATCGTAAAATACTTAAATTTCATTACTTCTTGTAACCGTTCTTCGATATTCGGCGTTGGGAAAATTTCCTTCACCATATGCTGGTTTAAACGTCGGTAGTCAACACATAGACGATCGTCGCCGTTCTTCTTTTTCACGAGTACGATTGGACTCGCGTATTCCGACGTTGACTTTTTAATTATATTATTCGTCAAAAGCTCGTTTATCATTTTTCTTACCGATTCTTTTTTTGTTTCAGGTAGTCGAAACGGTTTCGATACTATCGGTTCATTCGTACTTAATTTTATTTGCATTTGCACCGCGCTCGTTAATCCTATTTCACTCAGTCCTTTACCGAACACATTACGGTATTCGTTGACTAGTTTAAGTAAATTAATTCGTGTCGTTTCATCGATTTGTCCGTGTTTAACCTCCGTTATTTCGTTTCGTAAACTCTCGTTAATATTCGTTTTAGCGACATTTAGATATTGAAAACGTTGTTCGTTATCGTCGCAGATAAGTCGTATGCCATTAGACGCAAAAATGTCGTTGCCGATTATGATGTCTGTTGAGAAGGTATCGTCTTCGGCAATATACAGGTCTACGGAAATAACCACTTCATCCACTGCGATTTTGACCTTCATCACTTCGTTTAGAACTCGCGATCCACCACCAACTCCATTAACGCGTACACTGCATGTTTTCCTTTCTCCGTTGATTTTTTCTGCTTTTGATTTTCGGATCATACTACACTCACTACCAGTATCGATTAATGCATACATCTCCACGTTATTTATCAGGACTTTTTTGTCAGTACTAGTTTTCTTCACGTTGTTTGAATTCTTCACGTCACACTTACCACAGTTTTCGGGAGAACCCTTTGCATGAACCCGTTGACAATCCTTGCACCGCTTACGTCGCTGTGGTTTTGGGCATTCGCTTGATATATGTCCAGGCTCTGAACAGTTAAAACATACGATGGTTTTGCGTTCGGTTTTTGGCTTAGCCCCATGGTCTGCCATTTTGTTAGCGTTTTTATTGTTGCTCTCGATGCGTTTGGGTGTAAAAGTTGGCTTGTTGCTCGCTGAGCATCCAGCAATGTTTGTAAAATATTCATCCAACGCTTCACGCATCTCCTTCATCGATTTGAAACGTACCGTAGCTATTGCCATCTGCAACTCCCGATGTCTTAAACCTTCCCGAGTATATTTAATAATTGCCGACTCACTCAAACCGTGTCTTCTACCCAAGGCGCTCATTCTGAAACAATATTCGTTCACAGATTCTTCAAACTTACGTGCTGCATTTACCATCTTAAAATGGATATCCGCTTCGTCTGGCTCGATGCCAAACTCCCCTTTTAGTGCGGCTGCGAGTTGAGACCATGTTACAAAAAGATCGGCTGATGCGTCCAGCCACAGCTCAGCAGGACCTTTTAGTTTGCTGTGTACCGCTAGCATTAAATATCCTTCGTCCCATTCGTATACCCGCTTAGCCCGTTCGACTCTGTCAATAAATTGCTCAACACTAAAAACTGAATCCTTTGTAGGGTCATATTCTGGCAAAACTTCTGATATTTCTTTTACGCTAAATACATTATGTCGTCGATCCGTTCGATTTAATAATTGTACCCCCGGTTGACATTCTTGTGGATCGTTACGAATTTCGCTTGGGGTTGTCAGTTGAATATTTTGAGTCGTTTGCCGTGTTACAATAGCCATCATATTTTCTACCATCCCTCGTAATTCATTGATTTGGGCACGTACACTTTGTTCTAATCCTGCCTCATTTAAATCAATTTCATCGGACTCTTCCGCTTCCATAAGACGTTGGACTAGTTCGGATTTACTTCCATTTGTCGGCAAATCACGTTCCCTTAAGAGATCTTTTAGCTCAACCACTTTTAAAGACGAGATTAGTGGCATCTTGTGTTAGGTTTTCGTTTTACGTTACACGTTTCGCGTTTGTCAGGAAATTCTGTTACCGTACTTTTTTTAAAAAAAAGTTTCTTTTCACACCGTTTTGATTTACTTTTCTTTTATGAATATCAATTATTACCGTTCAAAAATATTCACTCTACGTTGGTTACTAATCGTTTCGTTTTGATTATCGTTTTCGTTACCGTTAGTATTCGTTATTTTACCGTAAAGAATATTAGTTATTAAACGTTCAACTAACATTCACTCGTTAAATATTTTAATCACATTTACGTTACTCGGTGCCACTGTGCTTATTAAGTTTTTGTTCATCACACCAACCGTTTGTTTGTTTAATAGTTTTTACATATTTACATATAACACTTCTATATAATCGTCTTACCATTTCTTTCTTGGTGTCAATATCATTATCACGTTAATTTTATAATGATCGTTACCTTTTTTCGTTCTTGTTAAAAGTTAATCTTTTTTTCGCGAGAATTCCACACACTCATGCGCTCTATATGTTCAACGTTCCTTTCTCAGTGTTCCGCACAAGCAAACTTCATTATTATTTATTACCATGATCATTAGACTTGTCTGCATTACAAACAATCAAACACAATTTGTTCATGTTTTTTTCGACACTTGTGGAATTTTTTCTATAGGTACATGCACGCACATACATATATTTGTATATATATACCACAATATTAAACGGTTATTTTTTATTTCATTGGCACTTGCATTTTAATTAACATAAGGATTCTTTATCTCACTTCTGAACTATTATCGTTTATAAAAAAACAGTATTTGATATTATTTATTAATTTGTTTTAAATTCATTACAGTTATTATACTTATTATTTATTATCTTCAACTTTACTTTGTTTATTACATATTTTTAAATATATCCGCGAACACCCGTCTTCGAACACAGTTGGTGCAAGACTCTCTCTTCTTTTGCAAGTATTGCCACTTTAGCGCTTTCAATCGTTAAAAAAAACTTCTTCTTATTCAACTTTTTAAGAAAATAAAAAAAAAACAATTATTATTTATTTTAGCTTCTAACACAAAGTTTACCCTTTTACTTTTTGTAAATTTTGAAATAGGTTTTAACAATGTCGCTTGTAAAGGTTGCTGCTTGATAGCTAACTACTTATAAACTTAGTAGTTATTTAGGAAAATAATGACTTATACTCCCCTGTTAACAATAGGTTTTCTGGGTATATACATATATACCTATAAAACTATCTTTTATATTTTTTCCTAAGTACTTCATGTTATGATTATCGCTTAATTCATTTTTGATGTAACGCTTTTACACTTAAAAATAAAAAATGAGACAGATTATTTTTTAAAGGTCTTTTTATGCTCTTTCAAAAAAATCGATGAATTTATGTCTTAAGAGGATAAAAATAAATAAATTGTAAAAAAATTGGTAAGATCTTAGAATGATCATATATTAAAAAATTTACTCTAATTTATTAAAAAATGTTACTCCCGTCTCATTTTCTTAAAGCATTTTCCGTAAAAGATATTGTTTTTTAAATAAATAAAGTGCCAAATAAAACTAAGTACAATTTTATAACATGATCTTTATGTTAAAATTATTATTATTATTATTTTTATTATTATTATTATTATTATTATTATTATTATTATTATTATTATTATTATTATTATTATTATTATTTTATTAAGTACCATGCATATTTTGTTTATCTCTTTTAAACAAAACTTTTTAAAGCCAATTAAGATTCCATTCTTTAGCAACTTTCTTTCACCTCTGCGTATATGTTATGTACAACTAAACAAGCCTAATATATTATGTATACGTACGAGTATACGTAGTCATATCCAAAACACATATTCGTAGGGTCATATTCATAATAATTTTTGTAGGTTTATTTAAAGCTTATTTGACAATTTTTCTATATAAACTTTTAAAAAAGCCGCTAAAACCCTAAAAAAATATTTTAAATTTAGTCCTTAAAGTTGTTTAAAAAAAAGCAATGAATTATAACGTAGTAGTTTTAATGCCCACATTTATTATTATTAAAGAAGGATTATTGAAATCTTATTTGACAGATTTCCATGAAATAATTGTCAAATAAACCTTTAAAACCAACTTTAATTTTTAAAAAATGAGCGTTGGAGTGCTTTAGTCATTAATCAGATGTACAAATTTCTAATCTATCACAAAAGTGTTAAAAAACAAACACTTTTATTTCCGAAAAACAATAAAATTCGATATTTTTTGAAAACCTTTATACATTACATTATTGCTTTTAATATCCCGTTAATCTTATAAAAAATTAAAAAGTTAATTTATCTTCCTCATGTTGTATAACCCTTCGTATTTATTTGACTTTTATTGATTCTTGGAATTAATGGTTTTATGGCAGCTAAATCGTATTGTTAGCAGCAAGAAAAAATAACAAAAAAAAAAAAGGTTTCTAATAAAGAGAGAATTTTTAACAGATTTCCTTATTGAAATTCTCCTGAGAAAATGTCTCACTTGTTTAAAAACGTTTGCCCGACAAAGGTTAAAGTGAAAATAATTGTATTTTAATTCCAATTGTGGCATATTCTCATGTGACATAAAGCTTATAACAAAAAAAAATTGATTTTATTTTGATTTTGTCTTAAGAAATCCTTTCTTGATTCCTCCTGAATAAAAATAAAATAATAAACATAAAATAATTTTTACTTGTACGAGTAAATGTGTAAAAATTTGTATTAGTTAGGAATTGTATAAATATACAAAATTTCTTTAATTTTTTTATTTCAGGTACCAGTTTTTGTTTTAAAATTTTGATGCAAGTTATCAGCAAATCTAAAAAGCTTTTGCCTCGGAAAAAACACAATTTTGAATGTGTAAGTGAATGTTTATATGAATGCATTTGTGCAATTTAGAGTTTTAGAACAAAAAATACATTTTTGTTTGTTGTTATCATTGATATAGCATTTTGTTTACACATCTGGCAAATCCAACTTCTAGTTAAATGTATTTTTGTGTCTGTCTTTTTATTTTTGATTGCTTTTTTTTTTTGTTTCTGAGAATTTGTCTTCGATTCTACCAATTCATTTATAACAATTCAGTTTAAATTTTGAGAATTAAATTCAATTTGACATTATCTCGATGACAATTTGACACCTGATATCGTCAAACAATTCCAAAGAAAATACAATGTGTACAGATATCTTCAAATTTAATTGTGGGAACATAAGTAAGAACCAAGCAAAAAAGTCAAGTATTATTTAATAAAAAAAGTTTTAAATTCAAAGCAGTTACTTATTTTTTTTAAACATCTCCTTGCGGTTTTAGAAACTCAATTAAATATAAAAAATTTTTAAGAAATTTTTTATTTATTTTACAAGCAAGAGTTTTGCTGTGAAAACCATACTTTGTGTTAAAAACCCACAGATTAGAAAATGCATCTCTAATGCCGGAGTATGCCTATAAATACAAGACCATATACATTCAGTTGTTTTTATGGCAATATATATTTATTTTAAATATCTAATCAAAACCTGTGACAAACTTTGAAAATCTTTTCTCCTTCCATCTCGAGTCCACCTAATGTATACATACAAGTTTGGTGTTGAAAAGCAAATGCCAGGATATAAAAAATTTTTATCGTTAACAAATGTGCAAACTTTTATATTGCAGTTTTGTTGTTTTTATATGTTCAATATGTCATATTTGTATTATAGAAAACGAATTGTATCTGAAGGAAACTAAGGATTCTCTTGCTCAACCATTTAGATTGATTTTAAAAAAACTGTTCTAAAATGCTTACACTTTTTCTCTAAAATTTTTAAATAATATTAGAGATAAATAAGATTTTTTGAACAGATGTGATATGTTTGAAAAATTTGGTTGAACTTTGCATACAATTGTTTGGCCCGAGGGTACAAACTCCAATATAATAATTTTTTTTCTTCCAAACCCGGGTTAATTAGTTAAAAATTTTAGATTTGTTTACATACGGAAAAAATATTGTGTAGTCGGATATTTGTTAATTTTCACGGTTTTGAAACAAAATCAAATAATCGCACTTCTTTCTTAGCTTCGCTGCCATGTGGCTTAAATTGTCGTAACAGCCACTATGAGTATGAGTAATATTTATTGCAATTAAAAATTAATCATACGCATATAATGCGATTTAAAAGCTGGCACTTAACTTTAAACTTTATGTCCTCTCTGCTGTTTTTAAAACTACCTTTTTTTAGTGTCTTTTACTTTTGTATTTAATTTTTAAAAGAATGTCAAATGGATAAGTTAGAAGTTCACTATGTTAACTGTAGCCTCTTTAAAAGGAGAAAAAGGTTTACAAGCACATATTAAAATACACAACAAAACAACTAGTGATTTATACTTGAAACATATTTCCATAACATTAATTTCTGCAAACGATACAACTAAAACCATAAATAAGGAAATGGAAACTTAGTCTGCTAACACAAATTTTTAATTTAAAAAAGTAAAATAAATAACTTAAAGAATCGTGTTAATTAAAAGTAAAGCAATTCTGCTTCTAATCTTACATAAAATCCCAAGAAAAACTGTAAGCATATTCAAAGACTTTTTTATTTTTGAACCGTCCAGTTTTTATTTTTTTTTTTTATTAAAGTTCTGGACACAGAAAACATCAAAAATTATTTTTTATAAGGAACTTAAGGTGTCTTGCATAGTTTTAGTACTCGTTCTAATATGTACACTCAAAGATTTATATAAATCATTTTTTTTATCTGTTATATAAATACTATTAAAAAAATTTAAAACACCTGTTTTTATTGTTCTGAACTTTCCACAAAAAGTAACTAAAATGTTTTTTGTTTAACATCTTAGCTGAAAGATTAATTTAAGTGGCATGCAAATGAACCACCTTTCTATGGTTGATTGGAGCCTGAACAACTATCAAATATGTAAGAACTTGCATTGCTGTAGGTGAATGTGAAGCATATGCATGGGTACACGTACTCAGAGTTTGGTTATGCATGCGTGTTCTTGCGAGCCACAAAACAAAAAAGTGTATTAAGTAAAATTTTTTTATTTCGTGACATTTTAATGTTCAGAAATTTTTGTTAAATGTTTAAAAATATTTTAAAAATGTTCTTTAAATTTTAAAAAAATATATATAAATAATTAAAATTTAAAAAAAAACGATTACAGAAATTCGGAAATTAAATTTAAAAAGAGTCTTCGCTTATTGTTTTAAAATAGACTAATAAATCAATCTTTGGTATTTCACAAGGTATTTTTATACACCTCCATTATGTACTGAAAAAAATTTAAGTGTGATTTTTAACCATTGATTTAAGTTTACCTTTGTCAGTAATATTAGTTGCCTTAACCACTATCAGTATGGCCCATTATCAGTATGGCATTTATAATTATATAACTAAAGGACTCACAAGATGTTCTTTTATGTCCCTTTGTCATAATGTTCTACAATTTCATAATGTTTGAAAAATCTCGAATTGAAAAATAATTCTTAAAAAATGCTACGTCGTTTGGTATGTTTAATAAATTGTGTAACAATTCCACATACACCTGCGCCGAGTGTCCAATAGTTGGTGAAGGTTTTAAAAACCGATGTGATATTTTATAACATTGTTACAATAGGACATTATATAACACCATTAATATGTTAATTTTCTTTTTACATCATTTAACCGCGTAAACTTAATTTGATATTTTTTATGTTTACACCGTATGCATAGAAAACAGATAGTTAGATCGAATGACTGCCGGGCAGAGGCTTGCAGGCTGGACTCTTGCGAAACTCTATTCTAAGTTTAATTCATTATCGAATATTTTTTTTAATTAATTTTTTTTTAAACTTTGACTTAACTAAGCCACTTTCCCTTGTTTTTTTTTTCTATAGGTGTCGCAAGTACACCAAACTGGTGGACTCAAGTAGGTTCTAGCTCTAGTTTTATAAGCTGTCTGTTTTACCCAATCTCACTAACCATTAAAACCTTTTTAATTTTCAAATTTTTTTAATTAAATATCCAACATTTTTTGGATGTGAAAAAAAACTCTGTCAAGTCTCAATATTTGATGAAAAAAAAAATAATTAAAAAAATTTTGTATTTACGCGAACTTATGCCATTTTTAAATTTTACCGCAGATGTGTATATTTGAATATTAAAGCAACAGTTATAATTCTATTAAGAACAAAATAACAACCACCACGATTTTGGTGATACACAAACTAATATACATATATGTATGTATATGCACCCTTTAAGCAACAAAATAGTCAACATCAAAAATATCGCATTTAAAGATTATTTTATTGTACAAGAGAACCTACGAAGTTAGGTTTTGAACGACATATACATATATAACCTAAGTACGAAGGTAAGAACAGGTTTCTCTGTACGTTCACTCTGATATCTCCTTGTTCCATCGTGCAGTACATATACACACGTGTTTACATAAATGTTTTCGTTTTAATAAACCTCTTTTTTAATTTGTATTTTCTATAGTTTTACGAAACCCAAGAAAATGCAAAACTTATGACTAATTTCTGAAATTTTCTGAATAAAACACCACGGTATGAAACTCTGCTAGGCTCCTTATAAAAACCATAGAATTAAGTTTATATTGCCAACAGGGTATTACCCTTAAAGTCTGTATGCGTAATGTTTGATTTCTTGACCATTGCATGCATATGTATGTTTCATTTGCTGAATACTCTTATTCATGTGTTTTAATATTTTCTCTTTACAATTTTAATTTTTGAACATCTGTAAAAATTTATTTTTAGTTTGGCAAAATGTATGCAGATGAGTTATTTACAAACATATGTATGTATGCATGGATATGTTTGTGAATGTATGCTTATTTGTATGTGAAAATGCTTTACACATGGTTGCATTTATTGCCCCTGTTTCAATTCATATGTTGCTCTATGGCCAAAAAAATCATTACTGTACAACAACAAGAACAAATATAGTACGAACAGCAGCAACAAAAACGATAAAAAAAAAATAACAGAATCCACATCATTGACGTTGCCAGCAAAAGTATGCACATACGTTTTCCAAGAAAAGGAGCCTTTAGGCTTTAGCTTTCACAAAATGTTCTTAATTGGAAAAATAAACGAAATAAGCATTTCTTAAATTTGTTTATTTTCACACTCACATGATTATTGTCCTAGAAAAACAACAACAACAACTAGTCGGTGCTTTGTTGTTGCAAATTTACAAACGTACAAATGTTCACATGCCTTTAAGTTCTTGCAAATTTTAATTTAGCACATCTAACACTGTCATGATTTTGATGTTATTGTTAGGAGTTGGAGGTTAAAATGTTGACAACATGCAATATCCACTCTACCACACATTCAAATTGTTATGCACGCACATGTCCACATGTACATGTATTTTTCAGCAATACCGTTAAGGATGACTACAAGCACTTAATGTACAATGTACCATGTAAAACGTTCAACAAAACGACAATATCAACGATGCGTTTATGATTTTGTTGCCTTGGTAATTATAAGCTATAAAAGTTTTGCACTTGTTTGTCTTGGTTTATGAGTATGAGTTGTACATACACACATCCTAGACACGTATTTGTGTGTTGAAAGCTTGGCACGGCAAAAATATTGTTGTTCTTGTTGTTTTGAACAATTAAGTCAACTTCTAAATTTGTTTTGTTATTTTAAAGATTGCTAGATAAATATATTTTGGCTTCAAAAATTTAGAGATTAAAAAAAATCTTTTAATTTAAAAAGTTGTTAATTAAAAGACAATTCTGGTAATTAAGACAATAAAAGTATATTAACTAAAGAATAGGTTCATATGTACATACATAAGTATAAAATGCTTTGCTTAAAGTAAATTATAACTCATTAGAGTTAAAATTAAGCAGGAAATTATAAATATACTCTATGAGCTCGTGCATTAGTAAGAGGGCATGGAATAAATGTGGAAAAGTGCGTTGCAGATACACTGGCAAAGTGTTGTTTAAAATTATATGCTTTCACAGTTGATAGTATCCAGCATCTTTGTGCTTATGTTTGCCAGTTAAAAATGTCATAAATAGATGCTTCGGCGAAAGCACACCCTTTAATACATCATCACTGGACCTCTTGAGCTTTTTGTGCGACTTTTAGAGAAAGAACTAGGAAAAAAGTACATAAAAATAGGAAAAGAATAAATAAGAAGGAAGAAAGAAAAAAAGAAAAGTAGAATACCGACAAATAAGAAAACAATTTAAGTATCCATGTTAAACCTATTCTTATCTATTTACCTCCTTAAAAACTGATTTCTATAATGAGCCCAGTGTGGTTTCTAAATAAACAATGCAAAACGTCTCCTTATACTTTGCAGAATATTTGTGTTTTTCCCGCATAATTCTGTCGCTTTGTATTCTGAAGACATTTAACATACTTTATCGTTTCTAGTTTCTCCTCAGTTTTATATATCTTACAATAAGACCGAGTATCATCTTCCCATCTGCTCGTCCTAGCACCAACCGAACAAAGTCCAGCTATGACTGTAATCGCGGCTCTTATACCCTTTTTCCCAATTTCATAATAAAGACCCTGGCTCCAATGCCCCTAACAATCTTAGATCCGTAATTGAAAACTGCACACTTCACACACAGACTATCAGATCTCTTATCGATGGTGTGCTCTCCTTCGTTTGGCCTACGTTTTAGATCTCTGGCTTATACTATGATCCTCAAGATCAATTTTTTTAGTGGACCAGAACAAAAAAAAAATTTAAGTCTATCCAAAATTTTAGTATGAGGTTATTGTAGATTATCCAACGCCTTCTACCACATAGCGAAACCAAACGTTAGAATAAGTTTTTAACTCTAGTTTACCACCTTTTGCCGTAGGTCCCAGCTCCTTTCAATAGACGTTTTACATGTTTAAAAAGCTTAAAGGCCCTGTTAGCTCTTTCCCATAAACTCTTCTTTCATGATAGTTTGCAATAAAGAACTATCCCAAGAAACTAAGCCTTGTCTCACCAGATTCAACTCAACTCCGTTGGATATTACGCTTCTAGAAGGCCCGACTATCGGAATTTTATCATTTTGTTTTTCTTTCTCAAAGAGACCCAAGTGTGGGTTCCAAGTTTCACCTTGATTTTCCAATATTTTTGCTGCCTCGTGTTCTATTTAACTAAATTTCAACTTAATGAGGTTTTTTAAAAGAGAGAGTTTTTTTTTAATTGAATCAAGTGAGATATGGGCGTATTTTTCTTTTTCGGTAAACAACAATTTAAGCCACTGCTATTAAAGGTCAAAAATAAAAATTTTTAAATTAAGTTAATAAAAAATTTATCGCCCCAGCTTTTGTTTCTTTTTTTTTGTACTCTAAAAGAATGAAAAATTTGCAAATAAGTTCTTAAAACTCTTAAAATTTGTTTTACCAAAATAAGTCCATTAAACATGTCAACTTTAAAAAAAAGCCAACATTAAACCTGCTTACAAAAAGCATACAAACTTGCAATTTATAGCCAATTTCAAGAAAACAACATCACTGAATTTGTTTTTACTATTTTACTACATTTTAGCCTTTTCCTGCATTTTAACTGCCACACCTTACTGTTAAAAATCTTTAAAAAACACGCCATCGGACTTGTACTAATAAAGTTTGTTATTTTAGTATTTTTCTCCTACAAATACTGCATTTAAAACATGTTTGCCAACGTTTGCATTTTGAACCTTGTATTATAACTCTTTCAATAATCAAATATCTTTCCACAGAATTCCGCACCTAAAATATGCGCACAAAGATATTTTTGTTTGCATTTGATAGTGTTTTTGTATGTTTAGAAATTAGTGCATAGAAATGGCATGTGTTTATCCAAAAAAACCATAAGCCACATCAATTGATTACTTATGTTGCCTTAAACAACATAAATCTTTTATGGGCGCCCAATATATCATGTTACAATCAGTTCTAACCAATATCATCATTTACCACTTTGGCGGCTGCTAAATATCAATGCATTGGAAGACAGGGAGAAAATACTAAACCAATATTTGACTACAGTTCTTCACATTATTTTGCTTATTTTCACCAGCAAAACTATCAGCTTTATTGATTGGGGTTACATTGTGTCACAGATATAAATTGACGTTTTGTATGTCTCCCACCCATTTCGGTAAGAGGCAGGATGAAAGTTTAGTATTGACAAATGAATACTGATTTGCAAAATATTTTTACTGATGAAATACACATACAGCTTATGTCTATTGGTATTATTTTAAATATCAATTTAACAAGTAAGTAAGTTACCCGTAACGATTATTTATCTGAAATGTATTTATGAGTCTGTGTTTCAAAGTAAGGAAAGGTTTTTTTAATACGTTATCTCCTAAGGAAAAATTTAATTTTATATAAAAAGTTAAAATTGAAATAAAACAAATAAAAGCTTTAACAACTACATGGTTATGGAATTAGTCTTTGTTTGTTTTCATTATGAGTTTTTTTCATTTATTTATTCCAAGCCAGAAGAAGGTGCTTAAACAAATTGCTTTAAAAAATATACATCCTTTTTCATTTTAAGCAAAAAGCTTTTAATAAGAATATTTATGGTTTTAAAATATAAAAAAATAATAAAACAATAAAAGATATGAAACAATTTTTTATTTCTTAAGACTTAAAAATTTGTTAAATTTTGTTACTCTGAAATAACACTTTCATTGAGCATTTGTAAAAATGGTCTAATCATCAATTTGGTTTGCCAGCCAGACATGCGGGCTTACTTTAGTCGACTCACTTATTGGTTCATTATAATTAAAAGTAATCAGATATGGTAAAGAGCTTATGGTGCTTCCTTGAACCGTTCATATCTATATTCGAGAGTAAATGTAATCCACTTAGTTGATAAAAGTGATTATGTTTCTGCAATGAAAAAAGAGATAAATATATTTAACAAAAAAATAAAAATGCTTTAAAATGCTAGGAACTACTTATCTGTTTAGTTTTTGATGCCCTTGGCCTTGTAACGAACGATCAATACCCTATATTCATTGAGCTGAGCTCTTTAGCTAATGGGGACATTTTTTTTCTTCGGATGAATATAAGTACCAGCTAAACTAAAATTTAAACTTATCAAGCTTTAAGAATTTCTGTCAAAATAAATTTTTTTTTAAATTCTGAAGGGAAGTCTTTTTAAACAAATCCTTATTAATTCCATATTTAAAATTTTTATACAGAAAATTAAAGTTTTTATGTTGTTATAATTTCATAATCATACCTGAAATAAAGCTTTGACAATACTTAAACCTTAATTATAAGTTAATTTTTAACTTAAAATTTACTATAAAATTTAAAAACTCAAATTAAAATTGTTTAAATAGAAAATAATTTACAGTTTTGATAGGAGGAACAATAACAGGTCCTCGTAGTATATCCGTTAAACAAGACATTAAAGAAGTAGTACCATAAAGTGAATAAATTTCCCATGAAGTAACACTGCCAAAGTAGATGCTTTCATTTCCGCCTAAGCGGCAGTCATCACTTGCATTGTATTGCCAATTTACTGACAATGACCTGTTTAGTAGTCTCAAGTCTTTTTTACTCAAAGATAAGAAATATGTGGTTTTATTGGCTGATGCTACTTGCCTAAGAAATTTTGACAGCTGGCAGCCAGCAAGCTCTTATCTGCACAAAGTTCACATAGTGTTGGAAAAATTGAGGTAGAGCAGTGGCATCTGCATCAAATTTATCCCAGAGTGCTCTTGAATCAAGCAAAGTTTTAAATGTACTCCTGGGTCCCTAAAGTGCTGACCTAATTACCTTCGCCCTTTAGAGTATGGAAGTTATGAACCTGAAAGCAGCTTATCTATCCACACATATGTTTATGCATTCTCTTCTTGAACCCTTTCTCTGTTGAGAGCGGCTAACTTATTTGCCATTATCTCCACACAAAAGTTAAGGTTTTGTCTGAGTAATTTTTTGATTTGCAGTGATTCACTGAAGATACCGGTTTTAGTTATAATCTTCATCTTAAGCCTATTAAGTAGTATACATGGCTGCTTACCTAATGAGTAAATATGCATTGATCCGAATCTATCCTTTCAGGATAAGTATCTCCACGCAATATGTGAAGTCTGTATATGGCGGCAAGAGCCAGCTCAGCATATTCGCGTGCCTCTTTCAAGAAATGCGCATGTATCTGTTTCCTTAAATCTTAAGGCTTTCATGGCTGCAGTTTTTTATTTAAAAAAAACAAGTCCAGACGGTTCAGTATTGCATCTTAGGCAGCTTGTGAGGTGCTCCTGCGATCTTCCGTAATGCAAAGCAAACCATTTTTTAAAACCTAATGCAACATTCTACAGTAGCACTTGTTTAAAAAAATATCTTGCAGATAAAGCAACCATTATTTTGGACTATTACTTTGTTCTTTTATCTAATAGATAAATTCTCTCTATGACGTTTTTTCCAGATAAGCTTTTGGTTAAAAAATAATGCGAAGGTATTTTATCTTCAAAAAGGCCTTTGAGTGAGTATCATTGAAGATCCATCATCGAAGTTTTCCCATGGCCTTGGGTGAATAGCTAAGTTTTTTCTGGATGAATTTCAAAGAACTTGAAGATTCGATTTTTCAAATTTCGTATTACCTTATGCACAAGATCAGAAAAGATAGACATAAGTTCGCCCACATTGCACGTACACATAGAATTGTAAGGAAGAGATCACTACTTACAGAAGCTCTGAATTGCAAATAAAAAAGACAGTTACAAACCGTTTAAAAGACTAACTTTAAAATAAAATTAATTTACTTTATAAACCAAAACTAACATGAAACGTTACAAAAATTTAGTTTCAGTTATTTTAAAAATTTGTATTGAAATAAATATAGACAATTTTGAAAATTTCATACCCAGATTAATGTAAACCAACGATAACTTTAACATAATTTATCAAAGAAAAAGGAGCTGCCAATTAAAGATTATCCACGTTTGTCGGAATAACTAAACGATTTCATAATTTTTTTATAAATTCAATTTTAAAAATTAAGTACAATCTTCACTGTTATGTTGTAACAAATAATTTCTTAACTTTCATTTGCATAAAAAAAATAACAAAATAAATGCCACAAAACTTTCATACTTCGAACTTTAATGAGATGCAGATTCATTGCTGTGTTTGATTGAAATGCCTAATTTCAATTTCTTATCGTTTCGTTGTCTAGACAAATAAAAATAATTTTACTCTTAACCTGAAACACATTATCGCAGTGATTATACAACAAGTAAATATTATAACCTACTTGGCAACTATTTAACAACTTTTCTGCAATTAAAAGGTTACTTCAGGTATTTTTCACAAAATCTAGTTGGCGTCTGTTAAGTGTTTGCAAATGGCAATTTCTCCTCGTCTCAGTTTCAAAAAATCTTTACACAAAAAAAAAAGATTTACAAAGATTGAATGTGTAAGAAAAAGAGGTCTCATACTAATGAACTACACGTATTTATGCAATTTGTCACAAAAACTGGCTAAACTGAAAACTTATAAGTGTATGTGTGCACGTAATGGGGATGTATAAAATTCTATGAGAGAAATCATATAAAGAATAAATACAAAGTCTTTACATAAACTTATGTCTTAAATTAAAGCATTAAAAACAAGTCAAAAACATTATAAAACAAAATTCAAAACGTGACGTAAGAACTTGTGTAAAGATTTAAGTGATTTCTTTGCGATTCCATACAAGCAGAAAATTAAATTTTTTATTTGCTGAATTTTTATGTTTTATTTTAAAGCTAATTTGCTGAAACTTTCGTCATACTTATGTAAGCTTCTTTTTAATTAAGTATATAACTTGTTCGCTATTTGCTAGCGAAGAGGAACAAAAACTCTAATTTTTAAAACCTGCATTAAAAATAAATTTACTAAAAAATAACGAAATTATGCGCATTTGATTATTTATGCATCTTAGTACCTGATCCTAAAACAAAATTGTAAAATTTATAATTTATTGTTTATTTTCTCTTTTTAACATTGAACTTTATCTTTTATTATTTGTATTTTTTTTAATTCCATACCTAAAGCCTTAAATAAATTGATTTTTGAACTAATTTTAAAAACCATCGACCTTGTTAGAAAAGTTATAGAAAATGTTATTTTCTATCGACAATATTTATAATATCCCTAAGTATGATGATTTATATTGTTATTTGTTTGAAATCAATTTTTCTCTTTTACTTAAAAACAAATTAAAATAAATCTTCGGTCAACAATTGATAATCTACAGTAGTGACCATAGCTGTAAGAAAAATGCAATTGCGAGATAATGTAAAAAAAAAAGTTTTAAAAAGTTGAAAGGTGGGCTAAAAGAATTCACCCTACTAGAAGATGCTCTTATTTTTGCAAATGGCGGCCATTGTCAAATCAGTTTTGACGTTTGTCAACTAGACAGATTTTGAATGCAAGTGAACGAGCGATACACTCCCCAAGAACGCGTAATAGTTGTGTCTATATTTTTACGTAACAATTCGTCTGTAGTGTTGGTGCATTTGGCCACAAACCTTGATGACTAAAAGACCACATGAGACGCGGCCAAGAGTGGTCGTTCCCAGAACACCCGTTCTGCCGAGAATATCACCGCTGTTTGCGAGGATGTCAATCTGCCGCTAAGAACATTTACCAGACGTCGTAACTTGCAATTAGCTATCAGCCGGTCGTCCCTATGCGAATTTTGGTCAAAGACCTGCGCATGTTTTCGTACAAAGTCCAGTCCGTGCATCAGCTGCTACCTGTCGACCGCCAAACGCATCGCAAACAAGATTGGATGACTTCTTTGGTCCACCTTTTATATGACATTCAAAATTTCATAATATATTTAGGCTGCAAATAAAAATTTTTCATGTTGTAATACTATAGTCAAGTACTGGGGCCAAATTGTCGCATTTGATTCGAATCAAAATTTACTCAATTAATTGATTGAGTTTTCAATGCTTATAGTATAAGAATTCTAACAGATTTTTTTAATTTCGATTTGAATTGAAAGCAGCAAATCGGATCCTGTGGTCACCAACAAAATAACAAATAAAATGGTCAAACAAAAGTGTCTTCCAAAATACTTTAGTAAAAGCAACACTAAAATATAACTCATGGAAACTGTTAAGGAGCAAGAAAATTTTGTTGAGCGCACACACTTAGTAATAATATTAAAGTTCAAGGTCATGCAAAACTTTCAATACATTTGGTTGAACAACAAATAAGCAAATAAGAAAAATACAAAACCAATGCAGAAAAAAGTAAAAGTCATCAATAATGTTATTAAGAAACATATAGCAAAATGCCCAAAGTCAAATGTTTATCCATGCACAGAGGAAATTGAAAAAGTTATTTAAACAAAATTGTACTTTTTTTGGGCAGTGCAATCTCCTTGTAGAAAAAATAAAAAATAAAAAATACAATTTTCAAAAGTAAAGCAAAAAAAAACTAAATGAGGTTTAAAGTATTATAGAACCATACTTTTCCCATCTTTAAGATTTATTAACCACAAATAATCATTTATTTTGTAAAATTAGTTTAACTTTTATAATAAAAGTGAAAAAAAATTGAATTTGTCAAGTTTGTATCCATTGTTAAAGGGCAAATAATAATATGTAAAAGATTAAAATATTTCCTATTTCGTATTAATTTGACTACACAATACTTAATTAGACAAAAAAATTATTAGGGCTGGAAAAAAGAAGGTTCACGCTCCATATAGGTAAGTGATGATTTTTAATATCAAGAAATATGTGAACAGACTGAAAAAAAGATGACTGAGAAATTGATATTAAGAACAAATTATAAGCAAACCATTGAAGCCCCCAAAAATTTACTGGTTTTCATTTTTTATAAGAAAAGTTTCTGGAAAAAGAAAACAAATATTGGCTGAGGCTGTTTCACTTGATTGCACTATACTAACACTGCTTACAGCATACGGTTTTGTTAAGTTGCAGTAATCAGAACTTTATACAATCAAAACTGAACTTGACAATAACTCCTCTTACACTTTCCACAACAAAGAAAATTCTGCACTCACCGCAAATCTTAAACTCCAGTAGACATTATTTTAACAATCCATTGCGGGTTTTTTACTCCATTGACCTGTATTGAACATAGACAGTACCGTCTCTACCGATCTTACGAGTAGTAAAACTAACACAGTCACAATTGGCTTAAGCGGCAACTCAAAAAGCCTTATTTGCTCCACTTTTGCTTTGAACAAAGGTCGCCACAGCCGATGATTAAAGACTTTAAGAGTTTAAAAGTCTACTTTTTTTCGCAGCTGACCATTACTTTTGAGCGTAAGGAAGATCTGTACAAACGCTTAATAGCCCCACCACGTATGTTGTTTAGGTATTAATAGTTGGGTTTTGTTGAAAAGACTTTAAGAAGATGATATTTGAGTTCAAATAGAAAATCAAAAATTTATTAAGAACAAAGAATAACTAATTTGAATGAACTCATATTTAAGATGTAGTTCTAATGTTAAATTGTGGCACTATATAAGCAAAATAAAATTAACAAAAAAAAACCAAAAATCTTTTCGATATTCACAGGCTCCTTTTTTAATAGCCAAAAATAATTATAATCACAAGACTTAAATAAAATTGTCAAAAAAATTTAATAAAATACAGTTAAGAATTACGGCAGTCTTATAAAAATATTCTATCATTATCTATAAAAGTTGTAGATGTAATCATTAGTTTGTATCTACTGCTATGCTTTATGGCGAGGTAATTCAAGGACCCTAAGATAGATATGACAATTACTAGGAATAGATGCACGTTGCTTTTCAATATACAGGCAGAGCGAAAAGACTTGAATCCAACATTATATATGGGTATAGTCTAATTAACAAGTAATTTAAAAATTAATTAAATGAAATCTTCTTTTACCCATTTAAAGTTTAAGTTTAAAGGGTTTAATGCTTAAGTTAAATTTTTCCACACGTTCTTCACGACGTATACGTTATATTTAATTAATAAATATAGATCATACGACGTTTAAATATCGGCTTTGAAAAAGGAGGCGATTTCACAACATTAATTATTTTAAAAAAAACTTTCCTGCAAAGAAACGTCTTGGAACTTCAATACGCTTATGTATGGCATCATTAACTTATAAATATCATTTGACACAACCAAAAACTGTAGTTCAAATATAAAATACAAAAAGCAAAATGATGTTAAATAAATCAATTAATAATTCCATGCTTATAGTAAAAAGACATTAAACGAACTACTGTGGTGTTATTTATTTTGTCCTGTAGTTTCAATAGGTAATAAATGGTCCCAAAAAGAAAATAGAAATATTTTATTATATTAAAGACCAGTTAATTTTGTGTTTTCCAAATACGTAGAAGATTTATATATTTTATGTCTGTTTCATTAAGCCTTAACAATTAGCATAGGGTAAAACACAATAAATATGCGTAAGTAAAAGTATATTCACATTAGTTATTAGAGTGTTGCATTGTTAATACTATAAGGACAGAGTTAAATCAGCAATTAACAGCAAAAAGTTTTTTAAGTTTCAGGGAATACTTAAATCGCCGCAATGTTTACACACGAGCAACAGCTTCTTTTTGAAATTTAGTTTTACATATTTCCAAAAAAAATTTTAATTCGATATATCGAATATATTGAAAAAAAAACATTTTTGTCATAAATAGCTGGTAATCCAAACTGAACTAGCTTTCAAATTGTTTATGAAATGAAAACGCCGTAACTGCGTTGATAATTAAAGGTCGAATTACGATTGAGAGAGCAAAGCACGTTATTGAGCTTAAGTGAAAATCAGCATTTGTATATAAATATTAATATCACAAACCATTTTAAGAAAATAAGTTTAAAAAAATATTATAAATATCTCCTTAATAAAACTTTTTTTGCAAGCGTTAAGCAAAGTTATTAATCGTATATGAAATCGCACTCTTCTCTATTTAAACAACAAAAATTTGAACAAACAACATATTTAAAAATCTGATAAATTTGTTTAATGCTTAAAAGTATAAACAACCAAAGACTTAACAATTCATTGAAGGCCATTAAAAATAACTTAAAAAATAAAAATAAATTACCAGCTTTAAAATAAAAAAAAACACATTAAAGCCAATTTTCTACTCCCTTTAAAAATCACTTAAAGAAAAAAATTACTAAAAACATTTTCTAGCACTCTTTGCTTAAGCTTAGCAAAAAACTTTGTTAGTGACTGGGCGATAAAACAAAAAGCAGTTCACATAAAACATTGTTAAGAAATTTATAGACGGCAATAAAAATATAAATGGATTTTAACCGGATTTATATCGCAATAATGTTGCATAGACCTCTTGCAAGTAAAGCCAATAAACTTTTGCCTAATTAAGGCTTTAATACTGTTTATTTCATTTTACAGAAAAGATGGCAGTAAATTTAAACATTTTCTTGTTATTTAAATTTTAAATTTAGATCTTTCTTTTGCCTTAAAGTGAGATAGAATAAGGTAGAAAGGTAACTATAATTTAATTGTTTTAACAATTTTTAGGTGCTTTATTTTATTACTTCTTTTATTTACGATGTTTTTTTTTCATGCTGATTCTCGAATTTTTTTATGCTTTTATTTTCTGATTTTATTTTAAATCCTTTTTTCGGTTTTAATTAAAAGTTTAAAGCAACATAAAAAAAATATATTTTTTTAATTTATACTCAGCTGGGCTATGCAAATTATTTTTTGTTTGTCTTAGGTGTATGTGCGTGTTTGTTTTGAGTTTATGTTTGTGCACAAAGAGGATAAAGGAAGCAAATCATGTAAAAAACCAATGCAAATTGTACCATATTTCTCTAAACACTGAATTTTGGATCTTAATTTTTAAATCTTATTTTTTAATAGTTTTTTAGTAAATCAACAATTTTTTTCCATATTTATTTATAATATTTAGCAATTTGCTTTTTTTTAATAATTTCAAAATAATAAATGTTTTTTTACTATGGATACGTACAGAGCTGCTAGTTTAAGGATTTAGTTTGTTCTGATATCTTACCTCCTGTTGTCTGGATAAACCTTCACTTTTAGTTAACTGATTATTTAAAATTTTAATATTTTAAATGCATTAAAACTTTTCTAAATTATTTAGTTTAGTAGTTGGCTTTGTTAAAAATATTAAAAAAAAATTTTTTTAAATCGGAACTAAATGGAATATTATTTGAATGGCAGGTGGGCTTGTGCGCTACATAGTCTGCTCGGCAAAGAATTAGTTTAATATTTATGTGAGAGTACCGCAACAAGTATTCTTAATCAAAAGTATAAGACGGGAGCCTTTGGGCCACCGGTACTTGAGTGAGTTGAATTAAGACTAGTCGAGAATGCAAAATATCTGGCTCATGGTCATCGTGGAAAACTGTTATTTATCAACGATAAATGCTGCGTTAAGTTTAAAAATAAAATGTAAATCTTTAAAAACTTTATCAAAATCGTTATGTAAAAACTGGTATAATTCGTGAGGTTTTTCAAGAACTCGGCCTGCTGACTATTAGGTAAAAAATCAATGTAATTAAGATAAGCAAACTTAATCTTGTAACGAAAACTTCAATAAAACACATCAATTTACAGTAAAATTTTTATAAATTTTTAATAAATATTTTTTTTTATCTTTAATTTTGAATTCAATGAGCTCATCTTCTTTATATAAATAGCTATGCTTAACTTATTTTTCTTATCATAAATTATATTTGGAATATACTAGAATCTTTTTTAAATGCCTTTTCTTAAAGCTATAAGTGTCTCATTTTTAAGTTTTATAACGTTTACAAAATTTTTCTCAAATTTGTCATTATTATGACTCAAGACATCTTTAGCCTTTTTTTTAGATTAAGTAATCTGCCAAATTTAACTTCAAATCATCATTAATCATACAATTTTTCTTTTTTTATAATAAACTTATAAAAACATCAACTATAATTAATGAATAAATTATAAAATGTCACGAAATTATTTAACTCTTTGTTTGTTTCCAAAACTAAACAACGTTAGTGTTGTAAAATGAGTAATAAAAATATAGCATGTTGTAGAATACTTAAAAAAGCTAAAATATTTTTGCAATTAATTATTTTCTTTAAATATGTATATGTATGTTTTTCTAAACAAAGAGATAACATTTGCTAAGAAATATATTTTTAACACAAAAAATCATGTTTTTGTAGATTTAAATTCAAATAAAAATACACACCCATTGAATCCTTTCAATGAATATTGAACGTAATCGTTACATTTGGGCGCGTGCTTAAAATCGAAAACTTCTTTTCTAAAACATTATTTAATTTTTTTACTAGAAAAAATAATTTATAAATATAAATGTGTATTAAATGTTGGATAAGAGCAAAAGAGATTTCGTTATAGTCGTATTGTTTATTTCCAACTAAAAGTGTAAGAAAGAGAGAAAGAAAAAGAGAGAGAAAGAGTGAGCCAACAAAAAAGAGAAAGAAATCAAGAAGGATTTTCTGAAATTGATTTATTATTTTAAAAAATTTCAAGACTTCTATTTTACTTAAATTATTTTGAACACAAGCGTTAGGAAAAACATTTTTCCCAACATTAACTCTTTACTAAACAGACAATATTTTGCAATCATGGCAATAATATTGGGTGCGTTTTAAGGAGTGCTAATATGGGAAGGGTTTTTTGAAAGTTCTGTTTATGTTTTTAACTGTTTCATATTATTACGGAATGAACTTATTTTAATAAAAGGAAATTAAACAATAACAACGTGACATATATGCGTTAACGTTCCATCACCATAATTCGAACAGAGTTATTATTAGTTGTAAAGAACGTGTTTTAATTTTTTTTATGTTTATTTAACAAGGTGTGAAATTTTTGGAGGTGATGGCAAATTTTAATTAAATTGATGAAACCCTTTTAGGTAAAATTAAAGAGTAAATTATTTTAGATATAAGATATTGCCACAAAACAGGAGTGGGTAATGATTTCAATCTAATTAAGAAATTTTATAAGTTTTGTTTTAGATAGTTAAAAAGGGGGAAAAATTTATTTAAAAAAAACTTGTAAAAAAAATTATTTTTATTAAAACAAACAAACTATAAATTAAAAAAAAATCTTTAAAAAAATATTATAAACTTTTAACAATTTTTTTTAGTTCAATTGTTATTTAGGGCAAAAGGGTTATATTCATAACAAAGACTCAACATACATATATTGAAATTTAAAAAAAAAATTAAAAAATTGTGAAAAGTTTTAAAAAAATGTTTAAAGCTTAGGTTAGCTGCTGTTTAATCAAATAGATTAGTGGCTGTATTACCCATAGTTATGAAACTTAAATTGCAAAAAAAAAAATTTAAAAAATGTATTATTTCACTTTTTATAAATCTTAAATATTATTTTTAATAATATTTACCACAAAATATTGCATAGAACTTTTAAAATTTTTTACACAAATTTTATTTAAACAAAATGCTAGGCTTACCTTTATTTTTACTCTTACGTTTGCAAAAATATTATGAAATTATTATTATTATGCATGCATTTCTATATACACTTTTTAATTTGGATTTTATAACTATGTGTGTGTGACTGTGTGCCAATTTAACTTTAAAGAAATTTTATTAAAATTCAATTATTTTCAACACAATATTATTTCTTTAATTAATAATTAATAGGCAAATATGACAACTAACACATCAAACAGATACAATATTTATGAACACAAATGTGCATGTAAGTGCGTTTAATTTAAGAAACGAGGCCAGCCTTAAAATAACTAACAGACCGTTCGAGTCAGGAAAGAGAACTTATGGCAAAAATTTAAATTTTTTACCCATTCTTCATTTAAGTTTAATAGCGTGATTAATTTTGTAGCCTTGAGAATTTACCCAGGAATTCCAAAAAGTTACTTTAAATTATTATGATGAAAAGTTATTAATAACTTCAACAAACTAAAAAGTACTTTAAATTTAATTGGAATTAATTAGTTTTGACTTTAGATAGCATATGTTTTTTAAAAATTTTCCTTAAATATTTTGAATATCCATGTCTTGGTTGCAAGGACATTTTGATTTATAACTTTACCTTCTAGGAATTTAGCAAAATTCAGGCCTAAGTGTATAAAACTAAAAAAACGGGTAAAAACGTAATTTTCTATATTCCAAACTATGCGCGATAGAAGTAAAATTTAAAAGGTTTCCTTTACACAAGCCACTGTCACATCCACACCACATCACCCCCGGGACATAAGTTCCCCACATAATCCTAGTTGCTCAACACCAAGGGACATTTACCATCACCGCAGTATCTATCCTTTTATTCTTAAACTAAAGTGGAGCACGAACGTCCATTGCTCCTTCCAGAGGCAAAAGGACCCCTTGTTTTGTGAGTTCGTCTACCATCGTGTCTCCCTTTATACTTCTTCGAACATAGTAAATGTACACTTATCTCATAGCACGCAATCTAGCAATGGACTCGTTTGCACACCTGAACATTTGAGAAGCTGGTGAGGTTCGCGGATATTGCTCCATCAGCTATTTGACGTTTCAGTTTATATATTTACCTGAGAACTTCCAGTTTTAAAGGACAAGGCAAGGTAGGCGACCAAATGCCAATTTGGCTGCTAGAATCATGTGGTCATGAGATATTGTTGTCTTTGCTACATTTGCCGTAAATATATGGCACCCGAGTAAATTATTCCGTTAACCCACAACAAGTTGTAAACCTCTTTGCAATACCCTCTGCGATCAGATTATTTAGTTTTAGATTAAATATTTCATCCAGCTAAACCGTAGGGATGCTGCGTTGAGCAAGAGTTATACACAGCACTGGCATCCTTTGCGTGCAATCTCTAGGAGCTTGAGATTGATTTGCTTCTCCAGTGCAGTGCATTACACGAGTATCCCATAAAGTATAGCCACATCACATACATCAAACTCTACATAAGACCACATGTTTTGCCCAGCATTTTTCTGCATGCATAAAGCGCATTAGTTATCTTCTTGACTGTTTCCTCCTCTCAACAGTAGCTTACTATTCAGGACTACTCCGAGGACGTCAGTATTGGTTAGTATTTGGTACTAAACTGTTACAAAACGGGCCGTCATCATAAAACACAATAATAATTTTTATTGACAAAAATATCAAAAAGATCTAAATTGTAGATGAAAATGCCATCCGGAACCGGAAATAGTAAAATTATATTGACATCAGAAAGTGAAATATTAAAATACAAAATAACTTTTTAAGTTTCTCTCCTGTTAAATTTTAGGCAAATGTAAAATTACTTAAGTTCATATGTATTTGTACACTCACCTTGTTAATTATGAATTACACACTTGCATCTGTGTGTGTCAAAGTTTATGTGTGCTTTTACCCTGCAAAAAATCTTGGACCACATGGTCCGTTTTAGCTGAAATGGACTAGTTACAACATGGTCCTTGTGTAATGCAGTCATGGACCATGTCATTGTCAAACAAGAACTTGTAGTTACTTAAGTGATATGCGTTCGTGTTTTAACGATTGCGTACAAAAAACACGATCTTTAAAACACGAACGCATATCACTTAAGTAACTACAAGTTCTTGTTTGACAATGACATGGACCATGTTGTAACTAGTCCATTTCCAAGTTGTTTGTAGGTAGGATAGAGTAGTTTTGAAACTACTCCGACGTAATGCAAATCTGGGTTAAGTGGTCCGGCCCTAGGACATCATAATGTTAAAAAGACCATGTTTTTTACATGCATTTGGGTTAGTTTTGGAGTAATCCTACTCCTTTATGGACTAGTCCATACACGCATGTATGGACTAGTCCTGTTTTCTGCAGGGTAGGCCTAGAATAGAGTTGGTGCCCTGTTAAGAGATTTGAAATTTCAAAAGTGTGTGTACGTGTATGTATGGGATCCTGGGGAATACTTGCATGTGTACACATACAGTAGTGTGCAATTTAAAATCAAAAAGTCAATTATTGTAAAAAATTATTATAAATTCAAAAGCATTTATTTTTTAAATTCAATTTTTTTTTTTTGGTTTTTTTTGCAAAACACAAACCTATAAGAAACTTTCACGATGAAATTTTTCATGAAATTATTTCCATTAAATTTTTGTTTCCAGACAAATGTGGGAAGAAGGGCCTATTTTTTACACCCCTTGTCAAGCAACATAAAATTTCATTGAAATAATTTCATGAAAAATTTTATTGTGGAAGTTTGGTATTAATTTTATCAAAAAATAATTCCTGTTTTTTAGCTTAATATTTATTGGCTGTTCAGGTGTAGAAAAAAATAATATTTTTTTATTCTAATATGTTTCTCAATTGCCACATAGATGCTTCGAACTATTTCATTAGTCGAAAACTAAAAAGCAATGCTATTTGGTTACACAATACTGTAATTTAATGCTGAATATCTTACATTTTCCTTTACCTTTGAATAGGATTTCAATTGTACAAAGGTTAATGAATTTGTAAACTCATCACGTTATGACAAAATGTACTGATTAGAATATAACAAATTCTACTAATTTTCCAAATTCATACACATATTGACACATCACACGTACGTATAAATCATTACATTTAAATTTTCAGAGCATAAATGTAAATCAAGAATAAAACACTTTTTAAACAAATAAAATTTTTTGTACACAGAATAGAATGTATGTATCATCTATCTTTTATTATTATCATCATCGTTGTCATCAATGGCAGTTGATTTGAATGTGTCTATTAGAAAATGCTAAATCAATGACATGTACAAGTTTATGTGATTGTCTTTATAACAATAAATAAATCTATGACAAAACTTACAAACAAATTTAGGCACTTTATATTTTAAAAATATCTGATAAGCTTTTAGGATGACAGAAGGTAAATTTTGTGTTACTTATTCATATATATGTGTTAACATACATCGATGTAAGTATTATAGCACCAATAAAGATATATATTTAAAAACAACAACAAAACACCCGGCACATCAATGGGCTCAGTGAAATTAGGGTATATACGAGGATGATAAATCTTTTACAAATTGTTTTTAAAAATGTCTTTGTTCGCCAATTAAGTGATTCATTTTAGTAAAAATTATTATTCTCTTAATCGTTTTATTGTGCGATTCTAGTCGAATTCAGCTGATTCACTACTACAAAAATGTAATAAAAAAAATCTTTGCTCTCCTTTATGCAAATCTAATTTCTAAAAAACCAACAAAAAAACTAAAATCAACAACAATAATTCCATTGTTTATTTTTACGCAAATATATTGATGCACATATATATGTAACGAGTAGATACAGGTGATAATACCCTGTAAACATTTAAAAATTCATTTTTAAATAAAAGTATCTTAAAAACAACTACTTGTCTCTACTGGTTGATCTCAAGCACTTTACAAAAACAATTCAATAAATTAGCCTAATAAACTATAAAGAAAACAATTTAAAATATTTTAATACTTTTTTTTGTTAAATTTTATTGTAGAATGTTTATAATATTTCGAGAGTTAAGTATGTTAAAAGTAGTAGATATTAAAATTTTTCCCAATTACTGACGAATTGTTAAGGAAGTAAATAAAAAGTCTCATATAATAAGTATAATTGTAGTGATACGTTTTTCCCCGAACGGGAACATTTTAAAAAAAATTTTATCACGTTTTATAATTTTAAACTTCATTTTTGTATTGAATTATTTTGAATTGAAATTGTTTGAAGGGTTAAGTTTAATTATGACAACACCCACCTTATATCAATGTTATAAATCTACTCATCTCCTCCTTTGCACGTTAAAATTTCAATTCAAGTTTTAATCAGATATTTTTCAGCTCTGAAAAATACATAAATTTTTACTCGCATAAATAATTCACATATTAAGAGACGAAAACATGAAATAATACGTGAACGACAGTAAAATGTATGACATGAAATCACATTGATTATTATCCGTCATTTTCATGTTAAACAAATTTTTATCTAAATATTCATAGATACTACATATATGAAATTTGCATAAATGAGTTACGTGTACATTTACCAAAATCAAAACAAAGGAAAATTAAAATTAAAATTTCGTTATTTGAAATTGTCAAATAATTTTAAAGCAGCAAATGATCAATCAGAAATTTTAATTTTGGAGTAGGCATGTGTGAGTGTTTGTGAATTTTTAATTTTCAAGTTAAACAAGGATGATTGAAATTCATTGATTGTTGGGTTTTTAAAAAAACATGAAAATTTTTAATAACACGTGGCTTAACAGTGCATGAATTTAAATGAATTGTTTTGAATAAATAATAAAAAAAATAAATATCCAAATCTTATTAAGGGTCAATGACATTTATTAAAACCTCTTCAAGTTAAGTTTGAATACACAAGCATAACTACACATAGCAACAACGAAATACAACATTAAAACACGTTGTTACCTTCAATAATTTTGGTATTAATTAAAAAAATATGTTGTGGTATGCTATCATATTTTTTAAAACTGGAGATTTATTAAGAGAAAGTCGGCAATAATACGTAGCCGAACTTGTTAAGGCATGGAGGTCAAAGGTAAAACTATAATAATGTTTTTCTCCCTACTGGATACTACTGACCCTTGACCCAATTAATGATGTATAACATAGTGTACTTATACGCCTTTATTATTTTATAATATTAATATTTTAGCAATCAAATCTACTTCTTTATAATCCCAACTTCAAACATTAACTAAAAGAATGGGCTGCATGCAAATAAGAGCAACAATAAGCAAAAAAGGATAAAACCTGCATAATTTTTCAAAAAATAAACACTGAACTTTCAATATATATTTTTTAAACTTTAAAAAATTTAAAAAAAATTGTTAATGTAAAAACCCATAAAAGATGTAAAAAAGTACTTTATGCGTCAATTGGGGTTAAAAAGCTTTTTTCTTCTTTTTAGACCCATCATCTCCAACAACAAAAAATGTTAAAAAATTACTTTCTTAACACTTAACTAACTTGCGTCCTAATCTGGGTAAGACCATTTTTCAAGACTGAAACTTAAAGCATGGAAAAATTATCAAGAAAATAAAATAAGTACTTTTGTCTCCCTAGTTGTCCCCCGGCCTTTTTCGGGGTTCATAGTCCTTTCTTTCATATTTCTACACTCATAGTCTAAAAAGCTAAAAATAACATATTGGGTTTTTTTACTTTTTTTACTTTTATATACATGTTTTCGAGACCTGTCTGTTTCTATATAAACTGGTTTTAAAGTAGCAAAAATAAGATTTCTTAGTACCAAAAAACAATTTTCACTTTTTTGGTTCCAAAGTTTTTAAAATGGTTCAATGAACGTGTTAATACTTTTTTATTTTTATTTTATTTTTATCTGTGTTGTTTTTTTGTAGGTTACAAAAAGTAACGAAAAAGTATCAACTATAATAGTTACCTTTTTTACATTTTAGACTTCAAAATATCAATAAAGTAACTAGCAAATACTCATATTTTTTCAAAACCTGTTGAAAGCAACTTGAATTTTATTTATATCTTAATTGCCCTGCGGGAAATGTGGGTCAATTTGTCGGCGTACTCGTCCTGTTACATGTACAAAACATAAATTGGACAAAAGTTATTGGTCGTGATCGGTTAAAAAGTCATAAATCAAGAAACTGGTTAAAGGTGTTAAAGAGGTTAGGGGGAAAAATAGAAATCCTGGTCCCTACACATAAACATATATCTGTTTATATATATATACAAACACACGCGTAAATACAAACAAAGTAGATTGAACAGAATCTTAAACAATTAATGCAAAATTTGCTCATAAAAGATTGGCCTGTAACCCGTTCTGAGGTGTTAGTTTTGAACCAAATTGCCCCCTCCAAGGACAACGCAGTGCAAGAACTTGAACCAGTCCCTACCCTAAGAAACCGTTCATGTCAATAGTCTTGGACCAGTCAGTCCACTTCCCTGTAGGGTGGTTTTAAAGTTACAAAAAATAATAAAAATATATCTTTTACTTTTACTTCTTCTCTTTTAGGTACGAATTTCTAAAAATAACCAAAAAATATTTATTTTTATCGATCTGCCGAACGAATTTTTATTTATGTTTTTGCTTTAGAGGTTACAATTTGGAGCTCTGCAGTATAGAAATATAGTTTTTACTGTGTAAGATACGGGTGGATTTATTTGTTTAACAGTTAAATATTCTGTTTCAATTATGTTTAATTTAGGAGATACTAGCATATTGATTTTCCCCCATTTCAACCATTTTTACCTCCTTGGGTCCGAGTTTCCTTAAATACCGTCTTTGTGAATCATTGTCTTGAGAGGAGCGTTTGGTCTAAATTCCCAATTTCTAGCTTTACGTCTATAAAATGTGCGATGATGCATGAGCCAGTCCCCAACGCTGTTTTTTTTTTCATTTACTGATTTACTTTATTGACATTAAACTAAACTGAAAAAATTTTTTTTTATATTTGTTAAGTCTAACATTTTTGAGTTAAGGTATTGTTAAACACATTTAATAAAAACCAACAGAACTTCCTACACAAATATTATTGTACACAGAACAAAATGGCAAAAGACATTATCAATTTTTTTTCTTCTGTTTTTGTGTTAAGACAAGAGGGTTTATTAATTTTAAATGAAACTCAATAATGTATATTAGTTTGTGAAAAATTAATTCATAGGTCCTAAAAACAAAAATTTTAATTGATCTGACAAAATTGTTTATTGATTGATGCCTCTTTACTTAATACGGCAATTTTCTTGCAATTTTTCGATATTTTTATGTGTAAAATTTAGGATAATATTAACAACTAAAATTTGTAAAATTCAAAAGTAAGGGCTAAAAAAATATAAGAAAACAAATAAACAGAAGTTTTGTAGCTTTGTGAAAAAAAAAATTTCTGCTTTAAAAAAATTGTCTTATTTGCAAGCTTATGAACTACGAACTTATGTTAAAAATCTTTTTTACTTTCGCACTATTAAACAATCAAGGGCCTTAAACTGTTATAATTTTTAGGCAATATGTAAAGCTGATATACATTAGTATTAACTTTTTTAGTTATATTCATTTCGATAAAGCTTATTTCAAGTGTACATTCCCACTTCATAATTTTCCTAATGTTCTTCTTTTATTATTATATTCTTTCATGGCCTGTGGCAACTCATACAAACTTTATTAGAAAGGAACCACAATATACACACAAAGCTGAATATGTTTGTTTACATACCTTATCGTATTAGTATGTGTGTGGTTTAACTACACTTGCCTTTATACTTTTGCTTTATATATAAGATAAAACAAAGGAAAATGTGTAAGTTAAAGTACATGTAAGGTATAGGGGAAACAGCAAAAGTTACAACAACAAAAAACTAAAAGTATTTCAAAAGAAAAATAAAAACAATAATCATAATGATAAAAACAAATACCTTAAATACCTCTAACTTTGCACACATACCTGCACAAATATTGAGTCGTTCATAACTGACAGAAAAAATATAAATAACACAGAGCAAAGCAAGATAACCAAAGAACGAGAACAAAAAAGTGAAAAAAAGGTGAAACATGGGGAAAAAATAGTATCAACAGAAAGAACAACAGTTGTGTACCGAGTTTCTTCTTTTTCAAAAAAAATATGAAACTAAAACATAACATTGTTATGAGTTTTTTAGATATTTCATATAGAACAAACATCCTTGTTATAACGTCGACTAGAATTTCGATGATGTATAAATTCTTTGTAGGAATTACATCTGAAAATTATATTTATGGGACCAGATTTGGTTAGTTGAAAAACTATCTCTTTTTGATTTATTAACTTGAGGAAAAATTTAAAAGCCTTTAAAAGAGCTTTGTCATAAATTTTGATGTTTTCAGAAATTTTTTTTTCTTTCAGAAATATTTTTAATTAAAATACAAAATATTAACTTCGAAGATTATGCAGTTCAAAGATCTTATATAAGAAAGTTTAAGCTGAGTCTTATGTTTAATATATGTTTTAGCATTTATTTCTTATTCTTATTCTTACAAAGGGAATTTTAAAACGACTGTCGTACTTGTTAAAGGACATTCTTAACTTTCTACAAATACAAAAACAAAAACAATTTTAATAAGTCACAACTACATTGTGGGAATAAAGAATGAAACAAAATTTAGAAAAAAAAAATTGTTGTACAAAAACAAAACAAACAAAAAACAGAATTTTGAAATTATTCACGAAGTTTTAGATTGTAAATATTGTTAGTTAGAATTACACGCATTGAGTTTTATAATTTTTGGTAAATATTATGGGAGAAAATATTAATAGAAAAAAACATTCTCACACCACCTCTCAAGTAATTATCTAAGGGTTGCCACTTCATTTAAAAAAAGGGATCATATCTAATTTTTTGTTTTCTACAAAAATGTTTATTTAAAATTGTTTTCTAATAATCTTTTTACTTGTTGAAATCCTGGGGCCAAATTGTCACATTCGATTCGAATCGAAAATTCACTCGTATAGGAATTCTAATTAGAATTTTTAAATTTCGATTCGAATCGAATGTGACGATTTGGCCCCGTATAGAGTAAAATGCAAATATTTTAAAAGTTTTGAGTCTCAAATAACTTTAATCCGACAGTATATTTTGAAAAATGTTTTAAATGTGATCTTAGGATTAAGAAAAAATTTTCACTTCCACAACCCCCATTAGTTTAAAAATTTGGCAACTCCATTTGATAAAAATATGTTCATACTTAAAGACATTACAAGTTTTCGTTAGGATTGTAGCTTGAGGCTTAAATGTAATCAGAAGCATAAATATGTTGTTACTATAAGGTTTCGGCAGTTGTAGTATTCCTTGTTTTACTTTCCCTAACGTGCTAATAGCTCACAAATACATATAGCTACACATTATGTACAAATGGTATGGCCAATTAACCTTTGATTTAAAAAGTTAAGCAAAATAAAGAAGCGTTATGGCAATAAAAAGTTTTTTAAGAAAACAACGAGTTACTTATAAAAAAAATACACACTAAGCAAAAGTTTTTTTCACAAAAACGTTTTGTGCAACTTCCCTACAGGGAAGTGGACTGGTCCAAGACTATTGTCGTGAACGGTTCCTTAGGGTAGAGACTGGTTCTACTTTTTATGAGGGGAACCTGTTACTTTTACATTGTGTTGTCATTGGAGGAGGTAATTGGTTCAAAACTAACACCTCAGAACGGGTCACGGGCCAATCCTAAATAAGCGAATTTTGCATTAATTGTTTAAGATCTTGTTCAATCTACTTTATTTGTAGTTACGTGTGTGTGTATATTTACATACAGATGTATGTATGTGTAGGAACCAGTTTTCTTTATTTTCCCTAAATTCTTTAAAACCTTTTAACCAAATACTTTATGTTTTAAAAAAGCCGATCACAACCAATAACTTTTGTCCAATTTATGATTTGTACCAGTAACAGGACAAGTACGCCGACCAGTTGACACCCATTTCCCGCAGGGTTATTATAATATAAAATAATTAATTATTGTTTTTTATTTTATTATTATTTAATATGTACTATTTTTTATCCAGATCGACTTAATTGTGATCATTACTGTGGTTTCATATGACTTGACATTTTACTTACTTATTTTGGTTCTAAAAGTGCTGCCAATCTTTCCCATTTTTAGCCTTTAAAAGTACAAATAAATCATGTTTTTATTTATTGAAACAAATTCATATTATTTCTATAATTTGTAGAAAACATTCTATACCTAAGATAAATAGCCAAAATTTTAATAGATCTACCATCCACTGTTTAAGTACTAATTGGGCTATATTATGGCGGAGATTTTTTAAATATTATATTTGAACACACAAAAGGTATTAAGAAACTTACATTACTCAGTCCTTTAAAGCATTTTGTGAACATTAAAACTTAGGTATTTCTAGGTATTTTAGCCGTAAACATCTGAGCCCACGATTTCTATGGGTTTTTAAATTTTCTTTAAGATTTATTCATAGACGATACTACCTATTTTAGCAGGCCTTTTCCTGGAAGTCACAAATCTACCTTAAGTATCGTATGTTCGGCGTTATCGTTTCTATGTTTGAAGCCAAATGTTTTTATACAAAAGTTAAAAACGACTATAAAGAGGCCTTCTACTTAAATATTTAGTATTGGTATAAAACCTTATAACCACAACTGGTGCAGCAACATTCGCAAAGATCTACAAGTTACACTAGTTAAATGCGAAATCCTAAATTAACCGGACAATTATTTAAACAAGCTAATAACACATTTAAATACGCTTGCTCAAAACATCTTGCAACCTAGTGGGCACACTCGTCTGAAAAGAAGGCATACTATTGCGCTTAGATGAAACTACTGAAATTAGTTAACTTTTCCATGAGAACTTAAATTTTCGTCTGGTACTGGCTGGGCTAATATTAATAACTTAGTTTTAAGATTTTAATACTTATTTTTAGTTTACCAAAGGCGAAGATTTAATGATAAAAATATAAAAAAAGGAGAAAAAAAGAATTTTTTTTTCCTTTGCGGTGTTTACAGTTTATAATTTCAGTAACTTAACTTCAACGCCACCTGGCGAAACATTTATGCTCAAATAGCGGAGATATTTAATATTACAACATTAAAACGCAAAACTTATATTTTTTTAAAAATTATCTTAATTTAACAAATCTGCAAAAGCAATAAAAAACCAATACATTTAGTTAAACTCAATGTTATGTACATATGAACATATATCCGTATAAATATATAAGTATTTTTATTATTTATGCATATTTTTATGTACATACGGATGTTTGCATGTTTTTGCGAAATAAATTTTATGCATAAAAAAGTTTAACACATATTTACACATGTGCTCAAACAACAACGATTTTCGTAATAAAATATTTAGCTAAACATTAATACATTAACCAAACATTAAATCATCTAAAATTATAATAAAACATTTACAAAAAAAAATTTTTGGGAAAAAATAAAAATAATAATAAAAAAGAAACAACCATTATATGTGAAGCCACTCCAATTTATTACACAGTTTTTTATGTTTCTCAAAGAAAACATAATGTTATTATATGAAATTAAATGTCCTTAAGCTAAACAGAAACAATAGCTTATGTTTTTAATACAATAAAAAATTTGCAATAAACTAGAAAAAAATTAAAAAATGATAACAACCCAGCAAAAAATATTTTTAATTTTATTTTAATCTTTAGATTTATATTTACAAAAATTATAATAAAGGATTTTTTTACAATAAGAAAACTGGCACACAATTTTTATACATACAAATGCAAAAAATATTCTTTTTTAAGAGCCATTTAGGAAAAACTGATTACAACCGTAAGTACACATTTATTTAATAGAACTTCACGACTTTAATTAATCTTTGTTGAAAATCAGCTTAAAGGCAAAACATTGTCATTTCTGGCTTGTTTTAACTTAGACCAATCTTGTATCTAGCAATAGATATATATGAACGTGATGTATGTGTGTGTAAATCAGGTACAGGAATTTAAAACTATTTTAAAAAAATTCATTTAAGTAAAAATATAAGGCTTTGCATTATTTGTTACTAGTAAAAATCTTATTATTTTTGGTGATGATCATTCTAATTTTGGGCATAGCCTTCATACAAAGATCCTCACGGAATAAGCATTTTGGGCTATAACTCACTCGAATATTAATCCATCGTTGCACAAGTGTCTCTTTTTATGCCTCCAACTAGTGTACTGAACATAAACATTTGTAACAAACCTGGCCTTAAGGTCCTAAGTCTTTAGGGGCGGTGCTACCTATATCACCGACTGTGCTCAGGGAAAATTGGGGTGGATCTTGCCCCTATCGAATTAGTATGGCTCTATACATAATATTCAAAATAATAAGGTAGCTACAAACCTTTATCGACCAATAAAAATAAACAAAACTATAATTAAATAAATATAAACAGCGTTAAGGAAGCTTAGTGGAAGAGGCAACGGTGACACATCCTCTTCGCGAATCTTTACCCACCCATCCTGCTATCTAGAGTTAATGTTTTGTGATAGCCCTATAATGCTCTACATGTTTATGACCTTAACCTTTCATTTCAATTTGCAACGCGAACTTTAATAGAACATTTCAAACCTTGTACTAAGTATGTTTATGAATTTGATAACACTTCCCGGATACACCATAACAATCAAAAACAATTTATCCTTTGCGGGAAAAAAAAAATAATATCAAAACAACGTTTTAACTATTACAAAATCGATATATAAATGTATTTAACAATAAACAAGGTTATAAAATTAATAAAGTTCTAATTGA
Source organism: Melanophora roralis (assembly GCA_963583895.1). Lineage (NCBI taxonomy): Eukaryota > Metazoa > Arthropoda > Insecta > Diptera > Rhinophoridae > Melanophora > Melanophora roralis. The sequence goes on along the minus strand of OY757188.1, from coordinate 105,777,410 downwards.
TATTTACATATATATGAATATTCCCATAAGGATAAAACTAAATAATGAAAATTTTTATGATTTTTAACAGATAACAACAGCAGCAAAAGAAACCCCTACTCATAACATTAAAGATATTAAGGTATGGTCATCTGATTAAAGCGTATTTTATTATGTATAAACCAAAAACCAAACAATTAAAAAAATCACTCACCTAAATTATTCCTCCCTCGAAGACGACAGGCCTGTAAGTCTCTGGAGATCTTTAGTTGGTACTATTGACATTGTTTAACAATTTTGGTTGGTACATATCAAGTATACGCTTCCATATACCTCAAACAGTTATTAGATTATAATGTTTTTACAGAATGACAAATGATAATAACATTGATTTAATTGTTAGACATAAAAAAAATTAATTATATGGATAAAATTATTATTAATAAAAAATCATTAAAGGGGGAAAAAAAATAAAAATAAATTCAAAAGAAAATCAAATTTATATCTTGCGGACAGCGCCTTTCAGAAATACATCAACTATCGTTTCAATATTAACTCAGTGATGAAATGATGATTTTGGAGGGTGCTGGTTTTGCATTCCCTGTTTTTTTTCCTTTTCCTTTACTTTAGATGAATGTAGAAGTAACTGTTTTCCCTTTTTTGCAAGCTAAAATGAGTTTCCCAGTCCTTTGATAATGGTTTTTAGAACATCCGGGTGGGTGAATTCCAAAATTATTATTATTATGCAATTTCCTGTTATAAACCACAGCTAGACTTCAATTTCGATAAAAAAAAAAATAATTTTAATCCAACTTCCTTCTGAGATTCTAGCCAAAATTTAATCAAATTGTATAGGTGATCCTTTATTGGAGAACAACATTCACGAATCTCTACTTTTATTTAAAATTTTTGGTTTTTTTTTTTTTTGTTATTCACACAACCCAAACCAAATTTTTTTTCACAATCCCTTTTCTCTATTTTTTCTCCAAAACGAAAATTTCAAACCTAATACGATCAAATTAAAATTTTCTTTTTTTTTTTTTAAATTTTCAAATTTGTTTTCCCCCACGTATAATTGTTTAAAGTATTCTTTAGGAACAAAATACACCAGCCTCACATATTAGGCCGACTATAACTTTCCTACTTGTTTATAATTAAAGTTTCTGTCGCAGTGGAGATAACCAGTATTACGATCAAGTTTCAGTTGGCAAGGCCTGATCATACATAAAGTATATAGAATTTTAGAGGGTAGGTCTTACATGGGGCCTATAAAATTTCCTTTTTAATTCCGTAAAGAGAATCATAAATTTCTTTATAAGTTTATTTATAACAAAAAAAACTCAAAACAGTTGAGTAACGAAAATGGTTTGTTGAGCTTTTTGTTGGCTTTTTTTTTGAGTTAATAGGACTCCTGAATGTTTTGGTTTGTTTATAATAATTCTCAATAAGTTTATTGAGGTTATTATATTAAGGCAGAAGATATTATTGAGTTTTTTCAAAAATTTTGTTTAACTCTACTGACAATTCAGTGTTAGAACCAATGAAATGCATATAGACAAACTTAGCATAAAACAAACCTTGTAAATAATTATATAAAAAATTTATTGATAACTTACCCGACTTGATAATTATCATGTGTGACTATTTTTTTTTAATAATTCTGCCTGTATGTTGTTATTTAAGGCTTTAATATTTACTTTTAGTGCTTTATAAATTTCTGGCATTAGTAAGCCTAGGCCTAATATCGCTAAACCAACACTAAAACAGCATGGCTCGATAGTGTGCGTTAATCACCTAATTGGAAACTTCCTTCTCTTAAAACATAAGAACCGATAATACGGCCAGCATATAGATCGTGCCCAATTGTTTATTTAAACAGGTGTAATGGTGGTTTTTTAACGTAATATTTCGCCGCTCCAAATGCGATAACTTTGCCTATTGAAGTAGGCATTTATTTATCAGTAAGCCCTGTCTATTTAAATGGTGTTATTAATCTTCATAATCCGATTTATTTACTTTTCTTTTAAAATAAGTTTTTAAATTTTAAAATATTGTGATTAGGATAGGTTAAGTTAAACTTCAAATCGCAATTTAAGCAATACTTTGGTACAGAGAAATACGAAAAAAAAGATTTATTTATGATTATGTTATGGTCATGTTGCTTAATAAAGTTTAGATTTAACAAAGTTGTCCGCTACTAATGAGTCGGTAAGAAGCTTTTGTGTCACAATTTTTGTTAATTTCAATAATAATGTCAACCAGGCGTCAAAAAAAAAATGTCACATACGTCATCAATGTTAAAAAATTATCAACGTTTGTCACAACGTTGGTTACTGAAGTTTTTTTATAACTGATCCACAATAAAAGTTATTAAAAATACTTTTGGCTATACTTTTAAAAATAAGGATCCTGTTATTAGTATAAAACTTTATTTTTTGAATCTTGAAAAATTTTTTAATTATTTTTAATTTAATTAACTTTTAATTTGTTGTCTTTTTTCTTTAAAATAAGTATCAATGATTTCAATATTTTCTGTTTAGATATTAATGTCTAACTTCTAAATCAGATAATCCAATTACTTGGAGTACCTAATAGGATTTCAATAATAAGTAGCTTTGTATCCCAAAAATAATCTTGTTGTTAAAGTTCTTTTAGGTATTACCGGGAGCGTAATTGTAATACATTGTAATTTTTGCCACCTACTTGTATCATTTTAATTACATTTCCTTGCTTATTTTATCGATATGAATTTTGTGGCAGCTTTATACTGTTTGCTCTACATATACTTATTTGTTCACTGCCTTTCTTTATTTACTCTGTTCTTTATTTTAAAAACCTAAGTTTTATTGAAAAATTAAAAAAACGGAAAAATCAACATTTGGTTTTTTTAAATTGAAAATGAAGCAAAAAAAAATATTAAATAAATATTTTGCGTTTAAATGTTTTTGTCGACCATTTGATACAACTTTCGTGATAAAGAAAATTATTTGCACAATCTTTATTTCTTCTCATTTAAAAATGTCAAATCAAAAAATAATGCAAAAAAGGATTTTTAAGAAAAGTAGAATATTAAAATATCGTTGTTGTTTATGTTTATATTTATGTGTATATATGATTTGGGTAATATTTCAGGGTTCAATTTTTTTCACTTTACAAATATAATTATTTTAATTTAAGCATTAGGGCTTGTACATAATTTAAACAATTTTTTTTAAATTAAAAACAATACAAACCTTTGCTTTAAAATTTTTTAAATAAATAAAATTTTTTTCGAAAACAATCGGAACAATGTCTCAAATCCCTTTAATAATTTCACCAAAATCAGTCAGCATTTTGTCTAGAGAATAAGAAATAACTCCAGCAATAATGTGGGTGGCTTTTAGTGATTTCATTTTGCATAAAAACGCAAATTTCAAAACGGCTCAATACTATTTAAGGAAACAGGAAAAACTATTAAAATAAATTTAATAAAGGGTTTACCAGTTGTAGAAGCTGGGTATTTTATAAAGCCCATATTTAAAAAAAACATTCAAAAGATTTTTGTGGCACACCCTAATATGATTGTTTTTTCCTTACAAAAACAAGTGTTTGTGGGTTAAACAGATTATCAGATATTCTTTTCTTTATTTATTTTGTTCCTTTTTTAATATTTCTTATAATTCTGTAACAATCTTATTTGCTTGAAGCTCATTAACGCTAAATAAATACGAAAAACAATTGCATACACTTAAAAAAAAAGAATTTAAATAAAAATAACTTTTAAGCAAGTAGAAATTAACAAGAAGAAATACAAGTATTTTGAAAAGTTTTGAATCAAAAAGTGCAAATAAGGTGTTAAAAAAAGTGGACCCTTGAATAATATAATTGGATTTTAGTGTCCGAAATAATTTTTTTTTCATAAAAAAATGGCTTAAGAAAAAATGTATGGCAGTTTATCAGCGTACTCGTCTTGTTACTGGAACAAGTCACGAATAGTACAAAAATTATAGGTTGTGATCCGTTGAAAAAGTACACGTCAACAAGTTAAGGAAAAAATATAAATACCGGCTTTCGGCACTCGAAACCGTTTTGAGGTATTAGTTTTGAACCAATAGCCTCTCAAGTGACAATTATATGCAAAAGTGACTTGTTCCCCAATATAAAGTGTAAGAACTAGACACAATCCTTACGTTAAGGAACCAAACAGGTCAACATTTTTAAACCAGTCCTCTTCCCTCATAGGTTGTGGTAAGGCTATGATGCGAAAAATAGCATTCTATTACATAAATCAGCACTCAGGTATATTCTGGGTCCTTTAAACGTATATTAAAGCAAAAAAATAAGGAAAATAAAATATTAAGTAAAACAAGTAAGAGAGCTATATTCAGCTGTGCCGAATCTTATATACCCTTCACATTGACCTTTCGCAATCCCAAACTATTTTTTATTTTTAACCAATTTTTTACTTATGAAATATTTTTAATTTTTAAATAGGGGTCGGTGTCATTTTTTAACGGGGGAAGTTGAAATTAAAATTATCCTAATATTTTCAAATTTTGTATGGCAACCCACTTAGAGGCTGGAGATACGTGGTAAGTATATTCTAGGAATATGTTTTGGAGGGGAAACTAATGGGGGTCGGTCGTACACTTTTTTGCTCCAAAGCAAATTCTGAAGAAGTTGTGGGCATTTTCATATCATTTTTGTAAATTTTGTATGGCAACCCCATTAGGGCGTGGATATAGGGGGTAAGTATATTCTAGGAACATGTTTGGGACGGCAAACTAATGGTGGTCGGTCATACACTTTATTGCTCTAGGGCCAACTCTGAAGGATTTGTGGGCATTTTTAAATCATTTTTGTAAATTTTGTATGGCAACCCCCATATGGCGCGGAGAAAGGGGGTAAGTATGTTCTAGGAATATGTTTGGGAGAAGAAACTAATAGGGGTCGGTCGTACACTTTATTGCTCTAAGGCCAACTCTGAAGAAGTTGTGGGCATTTTATTTTTGTAAATTTTGTATGGCAACCGCCTTAGGGCGTGGTGATAGGGGGTAAGTATATTTTAGGAATACGTTTGGGAGGAAAAACTAATGGGGGTCTGTGATACATTTTTTTTCTCTACGGGCGACTCCGGGGAAGTTGTAGCGGTTTTTGCCTTATTTTTTAAAATTTTGTATGGCAACCATGTCAGGGGCTGGAGATAGAAAGTAAGTATGTGGCAGAAAAATGTTTGGATGGAAAAAATAATTTGGGTCGTAGCTCGTAGCCGTAGGAGCGATTTTAAAAATGTTTAAATTAAGCTTTGATGGCAACGCTGTTATATGTATGAACACTAATACTTATAAAATTTTTGTTTTGGGTGTGTTTCAATAATCTATACATGACTGATTCTGTTTTTTCTTTTCTTGTTGTTTTTTTGTTGTTTTTTTATTATTACATGCAAAAGTATGTTCTTTGTTGTTGTTGTAGACTCAAAAAACGAGGTAGTCTTGGTTTTTCGCTCGGTCATTTATCGGGCGATTTTGCTGAATTTCAATACCGATTTTCTCGCAAATATCTGTGACAGTTTGATACCACATTCGGGTCTATGCGATATCGGGGGGCTTCAGAAAGTTTATTTCAACCATAACACGGACAGACGGACAGACGGACATCGCTAAATCGGCTTCCCTATCTATAAGGATCCAGAATATATATACTTTATGGGGTCCCAAATGGATAATAAAGGAATTACAAACGGAATGACAAACTTATATATACCCTTATCACTATGTGAAGGGTATAAAAAGGATTTCTATAACAGCCACCGACATCAACAACGCAGTGCAACCATTAAAACATCTGTCATTGAGTGTTGAGTGTAGAATAGCCCTGATTGCATAGTTTGTTATGAAGAGAATTAGTTCCGTTTTTTTACGATTCACGTTCAATTAAAGTCCACATAAGAGTGCACGCAGCGCCGATTTCAGAAGCTTCGAGCAATTTTGAGAAACTTTTTCATCACTTTAATGACCATCTAGTCTGCATATGAAACTATCTTTCGTCCTTTGGCATCATACTTCCCCGATATACCGTTAACTATTAGGAACCACAGCAAAGGTTAAATTATTCTACTTGGCATGAAGTTTATAATCCTGCTCCCAAACATCGAGGTTATACATATAAACGAGAATATTCTTATTACTTTCTAGCTTCTTCAAAACCTAATTTGCCTCCTCTATTTTCATAGTTTTAAGGCCTCTTTCTACATCTAGAAACACCTTTTTGTATATTTTCTATCGCTAAGGCCCCGTTTTACATAACTAAATATACTGGGTGCACTCTTGTCCGATTTAGCACTTGGGAAGACCCAATAATGGTATGTAAATCAACAAATTTCCTCAGATGAAGGTCTATAATTTTTCCAACGTCTTAAAACGAAAAGATAATAAACTAATAGATCTTACATTATTCCGTTTTTTTTTTTTTGACCCACCTCAATTCACCTTTAAGATATATGTCATCGAAAAGCCATGCTATATATTTATCACAAGTAGGGTGGAAAATTGATTTATAACATTCTCTGGTATAGAAGCCATAAACCTATTCGGGCACAGAGGTTTGTAGGCCTTGAACGTTATAACGTTACCTTAATATAGAAAGGCTCTTAATCGTATTTTTTATGAGCACAGATTTGCATTTCTTTCTATGTAATGAGTAGTAACAAGTAGCTTTAACAAAATGGAATTTTGCGAAGTGTCCTTACGAAACACAAGTCAACATAAGGAGTCAAAATTAAAAAAAAATTAACACGAAATTTATTTTGGTTATTAAGTTAAGTTCAACATTTTAACAGAAACTCTGTTTGTTGGATATTCTTATATTCTAAATAAAATATTGGGTTTTGTCTATTGATATCTTTAGTGCAGAGCAAAAGCAACTTTAATTTACCTTCTTGCTTAAAACTTAATCTAAGCATTTTAAAAAATATATTTCAAGTGTACGTAATATATTTTCAAGTGTACATAGAGTATAATTTGTCGCCCTATAATTAAACCAAAGTATAAAATATCATTCTAAGGCTGCAATAAAAAAAATAAATCAAAACAAACAATTCTGGTCAAACAAATTTTAAAATAACTAAAAATTGTTTGTTTTGTATAACAAAAAAAAACCCCTCTTCCTGTTGATTTTTTTCAATTCAGCGTTAATGAGCATTTTACTTAAAGCTGTTTTTTCTTTTTCTTTTTTCCTTCTATTTAAGTCCATCGTACCATTTGTACAACTTTTAAATTAAACTTTGAATTTGTCAATGTTTTGCCAAGCAATATTCATTTGGAAGAATATTTTTTTTCAAGAATTTATATTAAGTTTTCCATCTTATCTTAATGACCATCTTAACAAGAAGTGACTTGACTGTTTCAGTTAAAAATGAGAAAAAAAGGATTCTTTTGTTTTTCTTTTGTTATTAAACAAAACGGGTAAGAAATTACTGTAACAAGATTAACATTATAAAAAATTATCAAGGATTTGTTAAATACAAAATAGAACAAGAAATGGAAAAAAACTTAAGTATTAACTTTAAAAACAATGTGAATGGGATTAAAATAAAATATGTCAATAATTTATATTTTAGAACTTTTATTTAAAATCTGTTTAGTTAGTTATATATGAGTAAATATTTTGTTTTTTGAAAAAATATATAAAACAATATAATCCTTATTTCATTGGTATATTTATTGAATGCTTCCGCAAAACCTTTAGTACATATAGATGACGCAGAATGCTTATGCTTATATGCACATGTGTATATAAAAACGTTTGTATTGGTACCATACAAGCTAACTTCCTTAAAAAGTATAAGCTGTCCTCGTTTTAAATTGGCTTTACTTTAGAGATTAAATAAAGTAAAATTCTTTACCTACAACATGTTAAAAAGGAACTAAATGAAATAAAAATATATTTTTAAAGCAATTAAAATCATGTTGGCTTTAACTTTATGTTGCTAAAAGAAAAATATCACATACAAGCTATACTTTATATATCAATTAAACAATGTAATTGAACTTATTGAAGAACTTTCCATTTACAATAAGAGTTTGTTTTAATTCATTACATCTTTTTAATTGTTTTAAGCAAATAGCCTGATGCAGCCCAGCAATAAAATATTAAAAAGGAAAATGATGTATGACGGTTTAATAAAAAAAGGCAAAAAATACAAATTGGACTTTTGTACAGACAAGAGTTATAGTAAAGGAATGAAATACATTTTTCTCATATTTATGTGAAAGAGCCATGAAAAGAAGATAAACAAATTAAGGAACCGTTTTTATTTTCATATTTTAACAAGAGCCTGATAGGCACACATAAATGAGAGTTAAAATTATTTTTTTTATTTACTTACGAACCGGCAAATAAATATGATTATTAAGGAGGCCCAATAAAATGTTTGTAGGATAACGAAATTTATGACATTTTTTTTTTTAATTTAAGAATTACTTGTACTTTCACTAAGAATTAATGAACCTTAAAAAAATATGTTAACAATTAGTTTTTTCTAATTTTAAGCAGAAGAATGGCAATTTTAAAATATTTTCCTCTAATTTATACCTTTATATAAGCCTATTGATCTATACTTTACTATGTCTTTTTTGTATATTTATCTATTTTTAAGTTAATAAAAATAAGAGCAATCCAATAAATTATATTCCCTTTTAACATGCCTACCAAGTAACAAACTTGTTAAAAATAGGATCATTAATTAATTTGTAAGAATTCAAAATTTAAAAAGAATCAATTAACTATCTTGTACCAATTTGTTTACTGGAAAACATTATACTATTTGTCAAGTCATTAATGTTTATATATTTTTTATTATTTTTTAATTTTTACTATTCCTTATACCTCTTTAAACAGCATGGGGTCATCCCTAGCGTACACATGATATGTCATGTTATATTGCAATTATCACCAACACATATAACACAAATATAATTTCATTTTTCTTTTCAGTTCGTTGTACAAACAAGCTGCAGCATATTTGTTGGATGGAATGTGAAATATTTTACATGAAATTTTATTTGCAAGTGTAAAATATTGGATGAATTAAATGTTTATTTAAACAAAGTTTAACGAAAAATATTAATTTAAATGAGTATGAAAAAAAATTTTATGCCCTAAACACAACTGGAACGAACGCCGAATTTTTCGTTGCGAATATTCGTCTTAAAAAATAAAACACATTTGTATATATGAAAATGCACACAAACAGTGCGTCGACTAAAATTCATCATGCGTAACAAACTCTGCGATAGGTTAATATCTATTTCTTACGCAGACGAACGACGAATATTTGGCACAGAGTGACCATTTTTCTTTTATTTTGTAATTAAATAATGTTATTTTTTACTTTAAGAATAATTTTCACTTTTTATTTGTTGCATTAAATACAATTAGTGTATTTTTAGTGTTGTATTTATATATTTTTTAAATAGTTTTTTTTTTAATTATTATTTTTTTCAAATAGTGCTTCTTTTTTAAGAAATATGGTCTCTCTATCACAGCTGTTTTATTCGTTTTAAATGTGTTTAACTTAACGAATTTACGCAACGAATTTTAACGGACGAATTCATCGTGTAGTGCGAAATTCGTCGTTCGTCCCAGTTTTGTTTAGAGCATTAAGCTGCCGAACGGGCAAGCAATATAAATACATTTGAATTTAATATTAATCATACGCTACAACACAGTAATAATCAGGGAGCACATTTGACGTATAATTATACACATACAAATTTCAATAAATTTGTAATTATCAGTATAACTTATTCCATGCTTTAAGGTATCATTTAAGATTGTTTGCTATAAACAAAAAGTGATATTATACCCAAGACAAAAAAAATATTACAAAAATAAAATTATAATAAATTTCACCCCCATTTAAATATATTTTTTTCTCGTAACTCACGTAAGTATCGCATCCATAGTTTTTATATTAGAATATAATTTAAATAAAATTTTGACGGTTTTTAGGGCAAAAAAATGGCTTTTGACGATCGGACGAGTTTTGTCAAAGGTTTGACTGTTTTTAAGTTCAAGATTCTCGACTTTTTAATTTAAAAACATCGACTTTAAAATGAAAAGGTAGAGAAAAAATATATCAAAAAGCTTAAAAATGTGAAAGTTTTGTTATTCGTATGATTTAAAATATTTGTTTCATTAATGTTATCAAAAACTTGTTTAATTTTAGACCGAACTAGGGAATGCCAAATTAAATATATGAAAAAGAAATAAGTGTTTAAGTCTACCTAAGCAAAATTTAAGTTAATTGTGTCCTTAATTTGGATAACTCTATGAATATTTGTTTTATCTGAGTGAGAAGATGGTCAAAGCGAAGTGGTTGCTTTTATAACAATATGACTTTATTAAAAAAAATTTAAAGCCATTCCTGCCACAAAGTTAGAACTAAGCATTTTTCCCTTGTTTTTACCGAATTATTACTTTTTTTGATTTTTGTTTCCAGCAAACAAAATTTAAGCATTGCAAAAGCAGGTAATTTTTTATCAAACACTATGTTATAAAAAAAATTATCTTTTAAGCTTGACGACTATGTTTTTAATTTAAATCACTGGTTTGACCATTTTTATACAAATTTTGCACGGTTAAGTTTAACTGACAGCTATGGGTTTTATTTATTGTTCTGTTATTTGTATTTTTTTTTCTTTAACTTCTGGATAACTTTTTTGTTATCAAAAAAAATGTTTTTAGGATTTGTGTTCAATTGCAGTAGATAAAAATAATCCTGTGCTTAAACTTCTTTAAAAAGCAACCCAACATATAATGCTTTGGATTGCTTCTGACACTAGCTCAAATTACTCCAGACTTGCAATTAAATTGTGTTGCGTATTGGTTTTTGCCATCATCCAACTTTATTTTAGAAATAACTCAAATTCAACTACTTTTTAGGATATGCACTTAAGAAAGCTACGCTATACTTTAGTATAAAAAAATTATGTCGCAAAAACAAAAAATGGTTGATAGGAAGTACTAGAGCGTTACTAATGAAATATTTACTTAGAACTACGATAATTGTTGAACCGAGAAAAAAGTTCTTACTTTAATTTAAAAGAGTTTAAAAAGCCTTTAATGCCAGTTTATGCCATGATATCAAAATTATGATTGTTTTTTGTAATTCTAGAAGCTAGAATTGAAACTTAGGTGTGCACCAATCTTTCATATTATTGGATACACCAGGTAATATTGAGAGAAATTTTTATATAAACAAAAATAAGTAAAATTAAACTCCCAGTTTTCTTGGGCATTATCAACGCAAAATCAGCTCGTTTAAGCTCCTAACCTTAATACGACAGCATAATTTTGTTACTTAGAAATAATAGATATCTTGGAAGCTTTCCATTAAATCACTACCTAGTCTAACTGTATTACCTTAAGTAAAAACTTTATAATTTCTTTATTAAACGTAAATTAAAATCAATGAAAACTTTTAAACATTCCTGCGGGAAATGTGAGGCAACAGGTATGCATGCTCGTCCTGTGACTTGTACAAAACATAAATTATGCAAAATGTTATTGGTGGTTTTCGGCTAAAAAGGCACACATTACGTGACTAATGTAAAAATGTAAAGAAGTTTGGGACACAAATAAAAAAAATATATATACAACTGTTTAAATATGCACAAAGCAATATGGATATACTTACAAAGATGCTGAGGAGCTAGAATAGGATCTTTAGCAACTAATGCAAAAAGAAGCTCATATTGTATTCGCTAGGGGCCCGATATAAGTTATTTAATTTAAGCAAATTTCTCTCTCTAATGACAAAGACATGTTAAATTGGCGTGTTTCATATAAAGTGTAAGAACTAAAACCAGTTCCTAAGGAACCGATCTCATCAATAGTTTATTATTAGTCCCTTTCCCAATAGCGATGATTTACTAAAATCATTTATTACCATAACGAAACAGTAATTACAAAGTTACATATATATAACTTTTAAACAAAAGTTTTAATTTTTGGTATAAATATACACTTACTATAACCAGTTTACACATGTAACTATTTGCATATATTAAGTATTACACGCACGTAAATGTTAAGTCAATTGTTTGTAAATAATCAGCCCTTAATAGGTTTATAATCTTTATATTCATTTAACTCATTGAAAATTAATTTATATTTTCAATACCACAAATAAAACAATAAAATAAATATATTTATATACATAAGTACATATATACACAAGTTTACGCATACATATGCATATAAAATATATTGGATAATTTCCACTAACATTTAGTATCAACAAAAACAAGCCGTTTTACCGTTTTGTGATTATGCATATGAAGGAAAGTGTTATTATTTTCGAAACGTTTAATTGAAAGAAAAAACTTTGAGTATCTGTTGAAATGTGTGTTTTTATTTTTTAATTTTTCCTTTATTAAAGTTGTTTATTATTGTAAAGTTCTGCGTAACGTATGTTTTTGACGCCATTATAAGGGCAATTAAAAAGATTCATTAAATTAAATTTCTTGCAAAATAACAAGTTAAACTTGATATAAAAGTTATTTGAATATATTATGAAAAGTTTTCAATTATAAATATTTATGGAATTAGCCTAAAATTTTCCTTTTTATTATTTCCAGTATTTGCATTTTATTTTTTATTAAAAGTCACTCTACTAAATTAATTGTTTATGTTGCAAACAATAGCAGATTGAATTTAATATTTTATTTTCTTTTTGAAATACATATTTTCGAAAACATAAAATGTCGTTTCTAAGCTTTATTGAATATTACAATTAAAATGTATATTTTTTTCTAGATGAATAAGTTAGTTACATTGACTGCTTTTTATTACTGAATTTATGATTTAAATATGGTCGAATAAACTTGGAATTTATATTAACAATAAAAATGTCAGTAAAATTATGAAATTTTGGGTATTGATTTAAAAGCAACATAAAATTTTTTATTATGGGTTTTAGAAATGGCAACGTCTTTTTTTTAATATTTTTTGTAAGTTTTTTTTAGTTTTGCTCAAATTTTAATATTTAAAAATGTTGAAAACCTATTTAAAATTAAATTTATTACCTCTTTTAAGAAAAAATATGTTTTATTAATTTTTTAAAAGTTTTTTTAACAATATTTTGGTTTTCAATCGTATTATGTGTCAGTAATGAAATATTTCTACTGTGGTGACTCTAAGTGTAAATATATTTCAATAAAAGATTAAAAAAGGCAATAATAAGCATGATCCATGTTAAAAAAATATTCTCATTACGTAACTACTGCTTTTGTTTAATTTTTTTAAAAATATATGTTTTATTTACTCAAATAAATTAAAGAAGTTTTTTTAAAACATTCCATTTATTATAAAAAAAAACTCCTTTTATTAATTGACACAGAAACCCATTTATTTTTTCTATTGTCATTTCACTATTATGCTGAATGAATTGCATATGTATAAAGACCACTAAATGTAAAAAAATATTAAATATTTTTTAGTTTATTGCACTAATATAAGTACTTTTATTCATACGAATATGCAAATACCTACATTTTCAATTTGACCCACATCTTTTAGCTGGCAGGTTTTTTTTACACATACAAACGTACATCTACATTTATAATATTCTCCAATTTGAATATAACATTTCATTGAGAAATACGCAGCTTTATATATTTCTAGCCCCATCTAATAGTGTGGAAAATATAAAAAATTTTTGTAACCCAATTCCGAATACAGAAAAATTATAAAAATGAAGTTATTCTGTTCCACAAGGCATATAAAAATGTTAACATAAAGTTTTATATTTTTTGGTTTGGTTTTTTGTTATTTTGGTAATTTTTCCAATTTCACAAATTTATAAAATTTATTGCATTTTGTTACGGTTTTCTTTTGGCCTTATAAATATTTAAATATTGACATATATTTGGCAAAATACTACGGGGGTTATTTTTGTCATTTTTTACTCGCATGCTAGATATTTTTACTTGTACTATCACCTGTGTTGACTATCCCCACTCAATTTGTATCAATGTATATATGTACGTAGATGCATATATTTGTAACATACTTATGTATATAATGAGAGTAAATTACACTCAATAGAATCGTCAAATTCATTACCATATTTGGCAATAATTTTAATTCAGTATATGAAACATCTTTTGTCTTTTCCTCCCCTATGTACGAACTACTAGTACAGCATTATATCTTACTCTACCTTTTTTATTACATTCATTTTTTTATTTTTTGCCCTTAACTTCATAATATCAAGTAGAGTTGAAACAAATCAATTGCCAAAGTGATCTTAGTACGAAGAAGTCTAATCTAGCCTCATCTAAAAGAAATCGAAGAATTAGTTATTATTAAAATAAGAAAAAAAAAACTATAGTGAAGAAAAATTCGTTTAAAGTGATTGATTATCTACGTGAATTTAAATTTCTGTCCTTCACCTTATTGCCGATAGTGACCGAAGAGTTGAAGCAAAAGCCGCTGTGTCTTAAGTGTCAGGCCATATGAATTTCCACTGCATCACCATGTGACTACCAAAGTAAAATTCTTCATGCTCTAGCCAAAACTCCAATCATAACTCTAATAAAACAAAAATTATTCAACCTTTACTTATATAATTAGACTCATTCTGAATTGCCTTAAACCTATTGAATAAATAACATAAAAAAATTGTATTTTGTTAATAAACTTATTATAAACATATATCTTATTTTTTAAAAATTAAAATATGTATAACCTATATTTTTTTGAAAAAAAAGGGAAAAATTTTGCAACATGTAAACATGTAAAAATATAAAGTATAACTCATTGAATATAATTGGATTAATAATTAATGAATTTGAAACCTTTAAAATAATGAATATTCTTTTATAATTTAATTTTAAACAAAACAAAAGAAAGAAGAAAAAAATTATATTTTCAAAATTTCTTAAAATCTAACCTTAAATTGCTATATAAAATTAGGTATACTAACTAAATATTATGAGTGTAACCTAAAAGTTTATTTTATTATAAAAAAAAGAAGTAACCAACAACAACACTTTCACCATCATTATGAATTGATTGCTGGGCCCTACAGTCGAAACATCATGAAATGGAACATCATATATTGGTTGTGAGTAAAATATAGTATTCTTTTTTTTTATAAATATATTTTTTTATCAATCATCAATTTTGTTTCTATATAAATAAGTTATCATTTGTTTGTCTGATTGTTAGTCCGATTTCACAATTCCTTTCTTTCTATACTCATTCATAAATGAAAGATAAATTTATTAATGACTTATTTGTAATTATCACCATTTCTTTTACTGCTTGTTTTTTTTATTGATGAATGAAATATGTACATACGTAGTTTACTTACATTTTGATTTTGTATTTTGCTTTAATTTTAAAATAATAAATATTACATTTGAATGGTTTTTGTAAATTTGACAAAGAAAAAAATGAAATTTTAAATTAATATCTAAAAAGGGAAGGATAGCCTACGATAAAAGATGTTTCTAGGTAAGTAAATATGACAATTGATGGGACAGAAGTAGAAATCAGGGTATTTATTCTGTCAAGGAGTCTGACGGTTTATAGGTCAGTAGGGTGGGAAAAATGTACCCAATTGGCACAACACCATGCCATCAAAAAGGTCGAATTTTGAAGTATTCTGAGTGTTCGTTTTAAATTAAATATACTCTGGTATTTTTAGGCAAAAAGTATATTTTATGTGTTAAGCGTCTACGAAACCGGGTTAAGAACCTTTACCAATGAGCTAGCTGGACATCTATATTTTGCCCTTAACCATGTTTTCCAACAACTTATAGTGTTTTCCAAACTGGTCGATTTTTAACAATTTTTGTTATTCTTCCATAGACGACGCGTAACATATATGGCGCCCAACGTAAATGCCATTACATGGCTAATACACGAACTTTGCAACTTTGAACTATACAGACCAATTCTTAATAGCTTATCTAGGTTAAACAAAAATATTGAACTTGTTTTATGACACGTAGGAAACACCTAATACTACATTTTCTTATGTGAGTCTTAGAATCATACTGAATACCTTCAAATTCTTGATTTAATCGCAACATGAGAGATGTACGTATTTTAACTTTAATCCAAATAGTAATACAATTTTTATGTAAGTCTTAGTTTTCTTTAGAATATTGATGTTCTGAATCTAATAGCGATATAAACATGTGCTACTATAGAAATTTAGCTATTAAAATAACATTTTGCACTATTTTGAAGAGTCCTAATTCTGAAAACAAAAATAGAATCAGTTTAGTTGCGTCAAATAGTATAGGTTGTGGATATTATTCCAGTCAATTTTAGACATTGGAAAAAATTGTTTAAAATTTCGCGGTTTAAACGTCTACAATATAATTGTCACATTGTCATGATTTATTACGTTAAAGGAAGCATTTAATCGAGGTTCACCCTTCCCTTAAGAGATTATACAAAAATTTTATTTTAAGACATTATTCAGAAATTGGCTTAAGTTAAAGCAAAACTACTTTATTTATATATACATATTTTTTGTTATTTTTTTTATAGGTTAATGTTTTGCACCATAATTACGTATAAAACATAAAATATTGTGCTGAAAACTTTCGTATTTAAAAAAAAAAAAATTAAAATATTTCATCTATTTCGAATTTATTTTGCAAACGTGCATATGTTAATCAACCTTTTGTTATTATTTTTAGAGTTTTGATTCTCTTAGTTTTTTTTGAGCATTTAAAATTTTATTTTATCAAATTCGTATTAATTATATAGAATAGGTAGAATTTCGTAATGAACACTAGAAATACTTCAAGGAGTAATCACAACAGTTCATCTAGTAGAGGGCGTGCTTCCTATACATCGGGAAATAATATTCCAATTGAATTGCAAAAAGATACAAGCGGGGCAAAGCCACGAGTTATCCATTCACCAGCTAGTAAGGTAACCAATCAGCAACAGGTTCAAGGGCCACAAAGTTCTAATAGTTCTCCTACTAGACCAACAGTTCAAAGAACAAACAGTAGTAACAGTTTACCTTCTACTTCATTTTTTCAAGCTAGTGACATGTTAGATGCACCAAATTATGTCCTACAGCCTCAGGCTGTCAATTCTCAGAAAGAGACGTTAGCGTCATCTCCCAATATGAACCCTCAACATTACCACAATTCGGCTACGAGTAGCAACGCACCGCTAGCATTTCAGCACAACGATCGTAATTCACATGCAAACCCAGCATTCGATTCGTTATTTACTCTAGTGGAACAAACAATGAAAAATACACAGGAGGAGTTTAGAAAAGAAATCTTCAGTATTAGACAAAGTATAGCCCAAATTAGTATCGCTTCTCCATCAACTTCAAATTTTGCAAATTCAAATATTCCTAATCCAAACAGTAACCGCAGCTTTGAAAATTCCGATAGATTGTATTCAAATGGGGACCCAAATGTTAGGTTGGAAAAATGGAAAATCTCTTTCGATGGATCGGGATCCGTATCGGACTTTCTTTTCAAAATAGAAACGCTATGTACACGATCTAAATGTTCAAATGATCATTTGTTAGCCAATTTTCATGTGCTTTTAGAAGGTCGTGCCGAACAATGGTACTGGCTTTTTATGAAGCAGAACAGAAGTATAACTTACCCCCTATTACGACATGCGCTTACGAAAGAATTCGGACATTTGGAGTCGGATCATGAGATATTGTTGAAAATTTCACTGAGGAAACAGCAATATAAAGAAAGTTATGATGATTTTCACACCTCAATTGTGTCCATGAATATACGACTTCAAAACCCTCTTCCAGATAACAATTTGATAGATATTATAAAACGAAATTTAAATTCAAATTTAAAATTTTTGCTTTTTAGTATTAGCGCTAGAGACCTAAATGAGTTTAGGGATCAAGCTCGCAAAGCCGAAAGGGTTGTTCGAGAGACAAAATTTGTAAACCCTAATACGGTACAGTCTCGAAACATTAGTGAGCTAGATGTCTCAGATGTTGGGGATAGAGATAACGGGGAAATAGATCCACAGCTCGAGGCATTTCAGATGTCAAGTGGAAAAGGAAAATTTGATTATAGCAAAATTCAATGTTGGAACTGTCTGTCGTATGGGCACTCATACATTTATTGTTCCAATGAAATAAAACAGCCTTTTTGCTTTAAATGTGGGAAAAAGGGTGCTTTGACACCCAAATGTCCAAATAAACATATTCAGGGAAATCGGAAAATGGGCGATATGGATACCGGGGACATTCGTCCATTTCATCAAACCCCGAGTTTGAATTGATTTCCGGTCACAACAATAAATACGATTCTAAAATACCTGACAATTTTCAAAGCGAAATATTCAAAATTAATCTACCCGAACAAGTTTTAATACAAAATAATCTTAATGTTGATTCTCAAAATTCAGGAAATTGTGAGAACAAATATTCTCCCAGAAAACCCCTTACGAAGATATTAAAATGTAGGTTACGTTACAAGAAACGAAGGCATTTCCGAAAATTGATAGAAGCTACCATTATTCATGGAACGGATGATAGACCCTTTGCTATGGTCACGGTATGTGGTGATGTTTTAACAGGTTTGCTTGACACTGGGGCAAATGTCTCCGTTTTAGGCAGGAACTGTTTATCATTTTTAGAAAAAAAAAGTATCGCATATAGTAAAATAAATTCATCAATACGTACGGCAAATGGTTCTAAACAAAGTGTCATTGGATTCTGCGTTTTACCAATTCGTTTTAAGGAAGTGACCAAAAATATAGAGTTTTACTTAGTTCCATCATTGACTCAAGAGGCCTACTTTGGTGTAAATTTTTGGAAGGAGTTTGCCTTGGCCCCTGAAATTATACCCTCCTCACATTTTTGTATTTCGGAATTGTCAAATGACTCAGCTCCTGACCAAAATTTTCATAAACTTTCCCCAGAACAAAACTTACGTCTGGAAAAAACTTTACTTAAATTTCCATCATTTGAAAAGTTAGGCTTGGGATGTACCAATTTATTGGAACATCACATTGATACGGGCGATGCTAGTCCCATAAAGTGCAAGCACTACCCACTCTCACCCCCACGACAAGAAGAGGCATATAAGGAAATAGATAGATTATTGGAATTAGGGGTAATAGAGGAGTCAAATTCTCCCTGGTGCTCACCAGCGGTTCTTGTTCGGAAACCAGGGAAGGTGAGACTTTGCATAGACTCAAGGAGGCTTAATGCAGTAACGAAAAAGGATTCGTATCCCCTCCCCCATATTAACGGTCTTTTGAGTAGGCTTAAAGATACCTTTTTTATAAGCGGCATAGATTTGAAGGATGCCTTCTTACAGATACGATTAACTGACTCATCGAAGGAGAAAACTGCGTTTGCTATACCGGGAAAGCCACTGTATCAATACAAATTTATGCCTTTCGGCTTATGCAATGGGCCGCAAACAATGAGTCGGTTAATGGATAAGGTTATACCCTCGCGTTTAAGGGAAAATGTGTTCATTTACTTAGACGATTTGTTAGTCTG
The DNA here is from genome assembly GCA_963583895.1 of Melanophora roralis. Lineage (NCBI taxonomy): Eukaryota > Metazoa > Arthropoda > Insecta > Diptera > Rhinophoridae > Melanophora > Melanophora roralis. Next base: position 105,757,915 of record OY757188.1, on the reverse strand, counting down.
TAGTCATGATTTTGACTCACACATTAATCTTTTAACGGAAGTTGCTTCTTGCCTGAAGATGGCTAAGTTGACAATTAATGTAAGCAAAAGTAAATTTTGTCAAAAGGAAATCCGCTACTTAGGCTACATAGTAGGGCATGGCTGTCTTAAAGTAGACCCAGAAAAGGTCGAATCTATCATTAAGTTCCCTACACCAAAAAGTCCTAAACAAATACGGAGATTCGTTGGAATGGCAAATTGGTATCGTGGCTTCATAAATAACTTTGCTAACCTTGCTGGCCCTTTAACTGACTGTCTTAAAAGAACGCATAAATCATTCATTTTGACTGAGGAGGCTAAAACTTCATTCGATAAGCTTAAAGTGGCCCTTTCTACAGCCCCTGTTTTGGCTCAGCCAAATTTTGAAAAGGAATTCATAATTCAGTGTGATGCCTCTGGAAATGGTGTAGGGGGGGTTCTGTTTCAATTTGATGACGAGGGTAAAGAGCACCCTATTGCATACGTGTCGCAAAAACTAAATAAAGCCCAAAGGAACTATACGGTAACAGAGCTCGAATGCTTGGCGGCAGTAGTATGTGTTAATAGGTTTAGGGCATATATTGAAGGATTGCCATTCCGTATATTAACCGACCATTCATCCTTGAAGTGGCTTATGTCACAAAAGGACCTTAGTGGTAGATTGGCGCGATGGAGCCTTAAACTACAGCGGTATGACTTCCTCATAGAGCACAGGAAAGGGTCTTTGAATATAGTGCCAGATTGTTTGTCCAGGATGGACGTAGATCAGTTGTCAGTAGAAAATAATACCATTGAAATTGATTTGTCATCTTCTGATTTTTGTAGTAAGGAGTATGAGGAAATGAAGAAAACTATAAGCGAGAATAAAGAATCTCTGCCTGATCTTCGGTTATCTGGGAATATAATTTTAAAACGTGTTAAGTTTAGACAAGGTATTGATGATGAAGAGGATAGTCTATGGCGAATATGGGTGCCTAAATCCTTGACCCAAACCGTTATACAATTAGCTCATAGCTCTGACATCTCATGCCATGGGGGACTTTCAAAAACCTTGTTCAGAATACGCTCCAAGTATTTTTGGCCTACAATGGTCAACGATGTAAAAACCTATTTAAAATCTTGCGACGTGTGCAAAAGTATTAAATCCCCAAATCAAATATCAAGGCCTTTAATGGGAAACCAAATTGTTACTTCTAGGCCATTTGAAAGGTTGTATTGTGATTTTCTTGGCCCATACCCCTTCACAAAAAACAAAAATTCGGTAATCTTTATTTGTCTGGACCATATGACAAAGTTTGTATTTCTTAAACCACTCAAAGCTGCAACGTCTGCCAATGTGATTTTATTCTTTCAAACGGAAATATTTTCCACATTTGGCGTGCCCCGATATGTTCACAGTGATAATGGTAAGCAGTTTGTTTCGAAGGAAATAAAGCAATTCTTTCAATCATATGATATATCCCACATTACCACAGGTTTCTATGCCCCACACTCTAATGCATCGGAACGAGCAAATCGCGAGATTGTTACAAAAATTCGATATTTCTTACAGGATCATAAAGATCATAGAGAATGGGATAAGTTTATTCCCCAAATTTTGTCAATACTCAGGAGTGACTTTCATGCATCAATCAAATGTTCGCCGTACTTTGCTACATTTGGACAAAACATGATCCAGCACGGTTCTACGTACAAGATTCTGGATAAACTTGGATGCCTTTCCGGTGCAGATGTAAATATTTCAGAACGTGTAGACAAATTAGAAAAAGTGCGGGCAAGCTTACGGGAAAACTTAGATATGGCATATGCTAAGTCTGCGAAGACTTATAATCTCAGAAGTAGAAGTATTCAATTTCATAAGGGACAAACTGTTTTTCGAAAAAATCATATACTAAGCAATATGTCAAAAAATATTAATAGCAAGTTTTCGAAAAAATTTGTTAAATGTAAGATCAGAGGGAGAATTGGGAATAATCTATATGAGATAGAAGATATGGACGGCAAGTACATCGGGAAGTATCATGCTTCGGACCTCAAAAAATGATATATGCCCGGCTTTCGTGGGTCGTGCCACACTAACAAGAGAATAACAAAAATTTTAGTTAAAAATCCGATATTTAGAAGAAAAGGAAAAAGTAAACTCGGTCTACTGTTCGTCTTAAATTTTTCCGAAATCAAAGACCGAAGCAGTTTTGTTACGGTTTTCTTTTGGCCTTATAAATATTTAAATATTGACATATATTTGGCAAAATACTACGGGGGTTATTTTTGTCATTTTTTACTCGCATGCTAGATATTTTTACTTGTACTATCACCTGTGTTGACTATCCCCACTCAATTTGTATCAATGTATATATGTACGTAGATGCATATATTTGTAACATACTTATGTATATAATGAGAGTAAATTACACTCAATAGAATCGTCAAATTCATTACCATATTTGGCAATAATTTTAATTCAGTATATGAAACATCTTTTGTCTTTTCCTCCCCTATGTACGAACTACTAGTACAGCATTATATCTTACTCTACCTTTTTTATTACATTCATTTTTTTATTTTTTGCCCTTAACTTCATAATATCAAGTAGAGTTGAAACAAATCAATTGCCAAAGTGATCTTAGTACGAAGAAGTCTAATCTAGCCTCATCTAAAAGAAATCGAAGAATTAGTTATTATTAAAATAAGAAAAAAAAAACTATAGTGAAGAAAAATTCGTTTAAAGTGATTGATTATCTACGTGAATTTAAATTTCTGTCCTTCACCTTATTGCCGATAGTGACCGAAGAGTTGAAGCAAAAGCCGCTGTGTCTTAAGTGTCAGGCCATATGAATTTCCACTGCATCACCATGTGACTACCAAAGTAAAATTCTTCATGCTCTAGCCAAAACTCCAATCATAACTCTAATAAAACAAAAATTATTCAACCTTTACTTATATAATTAGACTCATTCTGAATTGCCTTAAACCTATTGAATAAATAACATAAAAAAATTGTATTTTGTTAATAAACTTATTATAAACATATATCTTATTTTTTAAAAATTAAAATATGTATAACCTATATTTTTTTGAAAAAAAAGGGAAAAATTTTGCAACATGTAAACATGTAAAAATATAAAGTATAACTCATTGAATATAATTGGATTAATAATTAATGAATTTGAAACCTTTAAAATAATGAATATTCTTTTATAATTTAATTTTAAACAAAACAAAAGAAAGAAGAAAAAAATTATATTTTCAAAATTTCTTAAAATCTAACCTTAAATTGCTATATAAAATTAGGTATACTAACTAAATATTATGAGTGTAACCTAAAAGTTTATTTTATTATAAAAAAAAGAAGTAACCAACAACAACACTTTCACCATCATTATGAATTGATTGCTGGGCCCTACAGTCGAAACATCATGAAATGGAACATCATATATTGGTTGTGAGTAAAATATAGTATTCTTTTTTTTTATAAATATTTTTTTTTATCAATCATCAATTTTGTTTCTATATAAATAAGTTATCATTTGTTTGTCTGATTGTTAGTCCGATTTCACAATTCCTTTCTTTCTATACTCATTCATAAATGAAAGATAAATTTATTAATGACTTATTTGTAATTATCACCATTTCTTTTACTGCTTGTTTTTTTTTATTGATGAATGAAATATGTACATACGTAGTTTACTTACATTTTGATTTTGTATTTTGCTTTAATTTTAAAATAATAAATATTACATTTGAATGGTTTTTGTAAATTTGACAAAGAAAAAAATGAAATTTTAAATTAATATCTAAAAAGGGAAGGATAGCCTACGATAAAAGATGTTTCTAGGTAAGTAAATATGACAATTGATGGGACAGAAGTAGAAATCAGGGTATTTATTCTGTCAAGGAGTCTGACGGTTTATAGGTCAGTAGGGTGGGAAAAATGTACCCAATTGGCACAACACCATGCCATCAAAAAGGTCGAATTTTGAAGTATTCTGAGTGTTCGTTTTAAATTAAATATACTCTGGTATTTTTAGGCAAAAAGTATATTTTATGTGTTAAGCGTCTACGAAACCGGGTTAAGAACCTTTACCAATGAGCTAGCTGGACATCTATATTTTGCCCTTAACCATGTTTTCCAACAACTTATAGTGTTTTCCAAACTGGTCGATTTTTAACAATTTTTGTTATTCTTCCATAGACGACGCGTAACAATTTTATTGGAAAAAGGTCACACAAAATATTTTTTAAAATTTTTTAAATATGCAGACAAAACATGGGTATGATAAAATTGTGTAAGTGTGTTTAACAGTGCACTTGTATGTCTTGGCATGAAATTTAATACAAAAATGTGCAATTTAGTAGATAGGAAAACTTATACTTATAGCTTAAGGATATAACACAGGATACGAAGCATCTGTTTTTTATGTATAACAAATGTCTTTTGCCAATAACAATATTCGCTTCTAAAATATTTTCGTTTTATTTATCTAATAATAGTGCAAATTTTAAGAAAAAGTTTTAAGAGACCTAAAGTATACATGCATTATGTAAAAGAAAAAATTATACATATTTGCTGTTTAACAGCCAGTTGTATCTGTTAGTTTAGTTTACTAAATACAGCAATAATGATTTATTGAAAAGTATATATTTGTTTCTAATAAAAGACTTTTGTATGTTCCGCTTATATCTTCTAATAATTTTCCATATATATTTTGGAATACGAAGGCAGAGCGGAGGATTTATGTATAATATTTAATATATAATAATCAACTACTGTTTATTATGTATAATTATGGTACCATTTAGGCTAAATAGCACCTTCAGTTATAGCGATTAAACTAAAATATCTTTCTGAGTCAATTCAAACATGTCTGTCCGGCCATCTGGGTCTCTAATATCATTTGTAATTGAAAAACAGTTCGCAGGTCAACATATGATTCGAAAATAAAATAAAAAAAATTGAAATTGTTTTTGAAAAGCTGTCAATGGACTTAAAACTAGTGTTGACAGCTAAATTAAAATACTTAATCATTTAGTTTTGCTCTAATTTTATATATAGGAAAATTGTTTAAAATACAAAAATATCTTAGAAAATCAGTACAACCATTTTTCAAGGAAAAAGAGAAACATACTTTAAAAAAATATATTCGATTTTATTTTCTAAAGTTTTATTCAACACCGCCTGCTTACTGCTTTCTCAAAATCTCCCTCTAGCCATTTTGACATTAATAGTTAGTTTTGTAGAATTTTTTATTCTTACTCCCTCTTCTCCTGCTTTCTACAATCGAAATCGAATTTGCTGGTTGCACTGAACAAATGTTTTCAATGCTAAAATTGTTTGAAACATTTAGATGTGAAAATATTTGCAAAAATGTTTCATTTTTCCTTAAGCCATATTTGATTTGAATTCTCTTGCCTTGGCGTTTCATTTGGAAAATTTTTTCGTTTTTCGTATTCAACTCAATGTGAAAAAGAAAATTTTTATAGATACAACATGAATTACTTGAATTCTGTTGATACGACTATGCTGCTGGGTGATTAATTTTATAGAGACATTGGGCTTTAATACTGTGTTTTTTATTTTATTTTTTTCACAAAATTTTCGTTTTTTTTAGGTTATTGCCAGCAATTATTTATAAATTAAAATAAAAAGGTTATTCCACTTTTAGGCGCAATTTATTTTAATTTAAAAGCAATCAATTATACAGGCTTAGGTATTTGATTGTATAAAAAGAAGCACAAGCAATATTTTTCAAGGTTACAGATATAAAAAATTTAAAATTAAGGCCTTCAAAAAAAAGTATAATTTTAACAAAAAATTAAATCAAAATTATCATTTATAACAATTTATATTATAAAATAATAAAACTCCTAATATAAGTATTAAAAAGAGATATGAAAATATTATCTTATGCTACACAACAAAACCTTTTAATCAAATTTAGTTTAGTTTTTTTTATGGTGTATTTATGGTTGTAGCCTTAGTGCTGGGAAACCTTTTAATTAAATCAGATCTACTACTTTCATTTTCCGTTAAAAAATTATGAATAAAATATTTTTAAATTTATAATTCTATTTTTTTATTTTAGTTGCAAGCTAATATTATTTAGTAAGTTGCTAATGAGTCATAATTCAATCCTATTAAAAATATTATTTATAGTTAAATGAAATATTTAAACCATTTATATATACAATTTATAGAGATATTACTTTCGTTATTTTTATTATAAAATAAAAATCAAATAAAAACCACAGCTGGCTGCTGACCACCACAATACTTTTGTAAGTTTATAAATATTTTTATCATTGAATTACATATTGAAACACTCGTCACTTTTACAAGCTAATACGCTTTATATAAAACGCAATATTACTGTTATAATAAAACGAACATATTTATACATACATCTACATACACAGAAAGAAAACTTGCTTTGTAAAATCAAGAATTTTATTCTTGAATTTATCCGAAATCTTTCCTAAAACTTTTAAGTACGATCCTTACTTACATTTTCTTAAATCAAGCCTATTCGGATTGCTTCAATAAATCAAGCAGAAAAAAGCTTGTTGTTTCAATATATTATTTTACATTTGAAAACAAAGTGTCTCGGTGGCCTAGAGGTAACGCGCTTGTGCTGCAGTGCAGAAAGTCCATGGTTCAAATCTCAGCATCGGTAAGTACAAAAAATGAAATTTTTAAATTGTAAATTTTAAGTGTCGTCTATAAAATAAAAATAAAATATAGAGTTCTTCTTCGTTAATAAAGCTCCATAAGTCCAAAAAATTACATTTCATTTTCGAATTAATCCCGTTTACGGCTTAAATCAATCTTTTTTTGGCTTACTTTAAGTACGGTTACGAACTTAAATCAATCTTTTTTTGACTTAATTGTGGCTAAAAGTAAGCAATTCGTGCTTGAAAAATTTTACTTGGAGTAAGAAATTTCGTACTTGATTTAAGAAAAAACCGTACTCACCGTACTTTTGACACCGCTATGGCTTGATTTAAGTAAATTTTTCTTAGATAATTTTTTGTGTGTAGACATATGTATACAATTGGGATGCCAAATCCTAAATTCAAGGAAGTTTTTTAGTCCCAGTTTTAAAAAACCCAATCAGAGAATTTAAAAATTTGGTCCCCAAAAAAAAATCCTTAAATCTCGAATTCATAAATAAATCCCTTTTAGCGTTAACAGAAAACGCATACATATATAAACAAACAAACAATAATAAATATGAAAAGTGATAGCCAGGGCTTGGATTTTAATTTCCTAAAAAGTATAAATAAAGTATTTAAGCAAACATCATTGTTGGCATTTAATTTTTAAAACAATTAAGTCGTTAATTGAGACAATAAATTTTTTAATCAAAAACGCAAAATTTTTTATATAATGAGTCAATTGAAAAAAATATGCAGATTCATTTTTCTGTTTATAGAAAAAGGACAAAAAGCAAAAAATTAAAAAAAAACATCACTTGAATTTTTAACTCTAATCAATTTGGTGATTTCAAGAGTGCGTTGGGGAACATAAATTTCTTTTATTTTTTTCGTATGTGTTATTTAACAGGATACTTGCTTACAGGAAAAAAAAGTACTAAGCCCAAATTACAGTTAAATCTGTCTAAAAAAATTAATCAAAACAAGTTTAAAACTTTAAATCCATTTAAAATGTGCAGCAGTATACAAGCTTAAACCTATTCCAAGAAAATGTCATCTGACGATATTGTTAATTTAAATGCTTTAAAGCACTTTAAATCAATTAACTCTTTTTTTATAGTGCAATAAAAAATCCAAAAAAACGGCATATCTTGTTTTTTACTTTTATTTTTGTTGAGATATGAAATGCCCTATTACAACTCAAATGTTTTTTATAATGCAGATATTGTGAATTCCTTTTTGAATATTGTTTAGCACATTCTGTTTTCTTGAATTTTTCCTTTTTTAATTCTTATATGATTATTGTTAATAAAACATTGAAGTTATAGACACCGTGTTTTAATTTTCTCCGCAAGTTTTTCGCTTTGAGGGTATATAATAACTCACTGGATGATTACTCTGCTAACAAGGTTATGGGCCCAGAGTAAATCGAATTAAATAGTGGTAGAATTTGTTTGGTGTTTTTTGGTTTTTATTGTTTAGCCGGTGTTAAAAAACAAGGTAATGGCTGGTGCCGTAGCAAATATTGAAAAGTTGAATGGCGACAACTATGCAACGTGGTGCATACAGATGAAGAGTTTGCTAATAACTTTAGATCTGCATCATACTCTTCTGGGAAGGCGCCCAATTGACGAAGAGACAAAATGGGTTACAGATGACTGCAAAGCTCTCGCCACAATAACTTTATGTGTTAAATCAACTGAGTTGATTCACATAAAAAATTGTACATCTGCAAAAAGTGCATGGGATGTTTTAAAATCACTTTACAAGGCTGAAACCGCATCCAGAAAGGTTAACTTGTTTAAGCGATTGGTACGTTTTAAGTTAAAAGCAAATGAAAAGTTTTCTGCACAAATTAATGATTTTTGTTGTACGGTTGACGAATTGAAAGAGATTGGAATAACTCTGAACGATGACTTACTGTCAATCTTGTTATTGTGCAGTCTTCCAGATGAGCTGGAGTCATTTGTGGTAGCTATTGAAAGCAGGGATAATTTACCAAAATATGAAAATTTAATTTCTAAAATATTGGAGGAAGAGATGCGACAAGGTAATAAAAATAATTTACAAAATGAAGTTGTATTTGCGGCGAATTCGCGACATGATTTTAAAAGAAATAAAAAGAATTTTAATGTAAGTAATAACAGAACTGTCAATAACGGAAAAAATGTACAGCCTAAAAATAATCATCAACATGAGAAGAGAAATTCTAGTTGTAATAATTACAGCAACCTCAGTTGTTTTCGATGTGGTAAAAAGGGCCACATACGCTCTCAATGTAGAGATAACGACCGAAAAGTTGACTTTGCTTGTTCACTTAACGACAACACTATTGATTTAAGAGAGTTGTGGATATTGGACAGCGGCGCGACGTCGCATATGTGTAGGAAAAAAGAGTATTTTAAAACGCTAACAGAATCCAAACAAAAAATTGTACTAGCATCCGGTGAAAGCATTTATGCTGAAGGTGTTGGAGACGTTAAAATAACAACCAAATTTTGCAACCTTACGTTAAGCAGTGTCTGGTATGTACCACAACTACATTCTAATTTTTTGTCAGTAAACAAAATAATAAAAGCTGGTCACAATGTCCAATTCGCTTTAAGTAAAGCGATAATGAAAAGCAAACAAAACAAAACAATATTAACAGCTGATCTTGTAAATAATATATTTATTGCAAATTTGGAAAAAGTAGAAAGTTATGAACTAATAAATGGTGTTATTAATGATAATGTTGTGGAAAAATGGCATAAAAGGTTCGGACATATAAACGTTAATGACATTAATAAATTAGTTGCAAAAAATATGGTAAAAGGTTTGGATGTGAAAATGCCTAAAACTATTGAGTGTGTTACCTGTGCTATAAACAAAATTTCTGCTAAGCCGTACAAAAACTATGCAGATGTGCAAACAAAGAGTGTTTTGGAATTGGTGCATACAGATATATGTGGTCCAATAAGCGTCAAATCTGTTGGTGGATCGTCGTATTTTATTACATTTATTGACGATTATTCTCGCTATATCTCTACGTATTTTTTAAAAAACAAAAGTGATGCGTTTGACGCGTACATTAATTTTGCTGCGACCGCGGAGAAGCAGACAGGCCGCCAAATAAAAATCGTTCGAAGCGATAATGGAAAAGAATTTGTTAATTCTAAATTCAAGCAGCATTTTGATGCAAATGGAATTGTTCACCAAACTACAGTTCCTTATTCGCCACAACAGAATGGTGTTTCAGAAAGGGCGAACAGGACACTTGTTGAGATGGCAAGGTGTCTTTTAGAATCGTCTAACTTACCACAAAGTTTATGGGGTGAAGCCATAAACACAGCAACGTACTTACGCAACCGAGCTCCAACAAAGGTTCTTGAAGATGTAACTCCCTATGAAAGATGGTGTGGTAAGCAACCATCCGTGTCTCACTTAAAAACTTTTGGGTGTGATGCTGTTGTTCTTAAAAAGGCCCCAAAACCTAAGGGGAGTAAATTTTTGCCTAAAGGTGAAAAGATGAAATTTGTTGGCTACCAGTTACATACAAAAGGCTATCGTTTTTATAATCCAGTTACAAGACAAATCATAGTTGCCCGTGATGTAATATTTTTTGAGCAATCTTTTGAAAAAGTTGCTGACGAAAATGTTAATATAAGTGAAATTTTAAATGCTGAAATCTTTAAAGTAAATGATGGTGTTGCTGATGGTGTAGAAAAGAGTAAAGAGAACACTGATGATGTGGCTAGTGAAGATAATCACAGTAAAGAGAACACTGACAGCGCAGCTACTGAAGATGATACTGGAAATGAAAATAATAATGAGAATGCTGAGTTTGAAGAGGAGGTGAGTGATGAAACAAATGATACTGAGAGAGAAGATTCACCTGTAGACAAAACCAAAAGAAAGCGTGGTAGGCCTAAGTTGATTAGGGATGGTGGCAAGGGCCGGCCGAAGAAGATTTATTGCACTGAGTATGGTGATGAAAAGTTAAACTCTATCATTGATGATCCAAAGTCTGTCGCAGAGGCGCTAAATTCGGACAACTCTGTAAAGTGGAAAGAGGCAATGCAAGCTGAATATAATTCACTAATTAAAAATGAAACATGGCAACTAGTAGATAAACCAAATAATGCAAATGTTATTGGTTGCAAATGGGTCTTTGCCTTAAAGCGCAAGTCTGATGGTTCTATCGAAAAGTATAAAGCAAGGCTGGTGGCACATGGTTGTTCGCAAAAGCATAATATAGATTATCAGGAAACATTTGCACCGGTGGTGCGACATTCGACAATAAGATTGTTGCTAGCTTTATCTGCAAGATACAAACTGTTAGTAAACCATATTGATATTGTGGCCGCATATCTAAATGGCAACTTAGAAGATGATGTTTATATGGTGCAACCGAAAATGTTTGAAAACACAAATTATCCAGAAAAAGTTTGTAAATTGAAAAAGGCTTTATACGGTTTGAAACAAGCCGGAAGAGAGTGGAACAAGAAGGTAAACGATATATTGTTGAAAATGAATTTTGAACGCTGTAAATCAGATACGTGTGTTTATGTGCAAAGAAATGGAAATAATATTTGTCTTATTGCAATTTACGTCGATGACATGTTACTGGCTTGTTCAACTGAACTGGAGATGAAAAATATCATCTTAAATTTAAATAAACATGTAGAAGCTATTGATCGTGGTCAAATATCCTTCTATTTAGGGATGGAAATTATTCGCGATGGTCTACGGGGCGATATAACTATACATCAGCAGAAATATAGTAATGAATTGCTTATTCGTTGGGGTATGGCTGATTGTAAGCCGGCTGTAACTCCATGGGCAGATGGTACAGTTCTGAAAACATGTAACGCTCAATGTGAAGGCCTCGATTCGAAAAACTATCAAAGCTTAGTTGGTGCGCTGATGTATCTGGTCGTAATTACGAGGCCTGATCTGATCCATGTTGTATCGAAACTGTCTCAGTTTAATACTCATCCACATGCCGAACATTTTCAAGCAGCTAAACGTGTTTTACGATATCTGAAGAAAAATCCTGAAGGTAAAATAACTTATTCCGCTAATAACAAAAATTTTGAATGTTTCACAGACTCAGACTGGGGTGGTGACTCTAATGATCGAAAATCCTATTCTGGTCATGTGCTTTTTTTGGCTGGAGGCCCAATTGCGTGGGAGTCACGCAAACAACCGGTGGTGGCTTTGAGCACAATGGAAGCTGAATATATTGCGTTATGTCAAGCTACAAAGGAGGTCGTGTTTCATCGTGATCTTTTGAATGAGTTGAGATTTAATGAGTTTGTTGTGAATCCTACTTCTATTCTATGCGATAACCAAGGCGCTGCGTTTTTAGTCAAGAATCCAACCGTTCATAAAAGGAGCAAACACATAGATATACGGTACCACTACACTCGTGAAATATACGAAGCAAAGTCTATCGATATCAAATACGTAACTTCGGATGAAAACGCCGCAGATATACTAACAAAATGTCTTGCTAAGCAGAAACATATAAATGGTTGTAATCTTTTAAAAATTGTACTATAATGTAATTCTAACTTAACATGTCTATTCTTTTTAACAAAAAAATTTGACTTGAGAGGGAGATTGTTGAGATATGAAATGCCCTATTACAACTCAAATGTTTTTTATAATGCAGATATTGTGAATTCCTTTTTGAATATTGTTTAGCACATTCTGTTTTCTTGAATTTTTCCTTTTTTAATTCTTATATGATTATTGTTAATAAAACATTGAAGTTATAGACACCGTGTTTTAATTTTCTCCGCAAGTTTTTCGCTTTGAGGGTATATAATAACTCACTGGATGATTACTCTGCTAACAATTTTAATCAAGAGCCAAATAAAAATTTTATCCAAGTTCAAAATAGCACTCAAAAGCAACTTTGACAGTCAGCATCCTCATTGACATCAAGGCTATATATACAAGTACTTGTACAATATTGAGCTTGGCTACGATGGAAAAAATTTAACTGACATTATTATTGCCACCAATTCAATGCATATGCATAAAAAACAATTTAAAAATGCAATTTTGTGTCCTTGTTCCCCCCGTAAGTATACATAAAAGTGCAATACAACATAACAACCTATGGCCTATACAAAGATGAACGGACAGGCAAACGCAATGTAGGAAAACAACGAAATCAGACATAAAGGCAGACAATCAACTATATTCCCGTATCGAATGGCGTTTGTAGTTTTTTTATCGTTTTGGAAAAGTCATTACATTTTGTAGTGTTTAACTAGAGTACAATTTGCATTTGCAAAAACGTTCTTTTTGACACACAAACAGGCATACATACATGCATACTAACTTGTAAGGATGTGCACCACACGCGGTCGTGTAAATATCTTCAACATTTAAATGGATGTGAGGGAATTTCAACAACAACAACAATTATTTGTTTTTGCCGAAATTTTCTGCAAGCTTTGTTGACATGTACGGTTTAACTTTGAAGTTTATACATTTGTTCGCCTTTCTTTGCCTACTTTTCTTTACAAAACAAGCAATATTGTTGTTGGCGGCATGATGTTCGCTATTTTAAAGAAAATGTTTGCAAAAGGCATATAAACCATAGATTGCAACGTAATTACGTGGAGAATAGATGCGTTTTTGTTTTTACGAAATTAGTCTAATTTAACGCTGTTGATGGAGATGAAGCTATTTTTGCTCACTTTGTGCTTGACATGCAATTAACGGTAGTTTTAGTTAAAATCAACGACTTTTTTAAATTGATAATTCATTGAAACCAAACGACCAAAAATTTAAATTTATATTTTCACTGTAAAAAGGAGACTGGTTTTTTCTGAAAACAAGCCTCGTTTCTTGGGTTAGACAATTGTGAAATCCGAAAAAGTAATGTAGGTAGGGTGAACACTTTCAGACTTTGGGCGCTATCAAGAAGAGCTATAGGCTTAAAATCCAGCCTTAGTCTAGAAAGGTGCAATAAGAGTACTAATATATATGTAGGCGATATGGTGGACATCTATGGGCATTAGGTTAGGTTACCATGAACCTGGTGATTTCATTACCATTAATGCGATGTTTTAATTCTTAAGACCCCAACAGGCGGGACTTTACTGCTATTACAGAAGGGAAGCGGGGCTTAAAGGTCCTTTGCCCATGGGTTTATTGTCCAACTGCTTAATTTGCTGATTCGCCCGCCATTTTATTTCCATTAGTGCCTTTTTCCCATCACAAAATTTGCCAAAAGATTTCCTGCTTGCTTAGACGATCAAGTGACATGTAAATTTTATAAAGATTCCCTTGGTTGCCATTTGACTATCAATGAAGATATTCACTTAAAATTTCTTAGTTTGGGGCTAAGGTAAAGCGGTCATCTTGGATACCTCTGCCTAAAAGACATTTCAGTTATCAGAAAGTTTAGAAAACGTTAAGGTCTAGGCAGAAACCCGTAGCTCCGAGAGAGTTGGGTTCATCCGTAAAGAGTAAGTCTGTGCAAAGACCCACTAAGAATCCAAAATTTCTCTCGGAATCGCTATAAAGCTTAGTTTCGGCGACCATGTATTCACTGGTTATTTTGCATTTCCAATATTCCTGCTATTATCATATTGCACCTGCCTAAATTGTCCTGTTGTCTTCAGTCAAGATGCAGATCTTTTTGACACACTCTCTACAATTATATCAGTAGGTTTCAAATTCAAGATTACATCCAGGGATGCTAAGTATAGAGGTATGTCGTTGAGCGCCAGTTTAGTACAGTCCTGCTAGTATCTTGAAGCTCGCCAGATGCATGCGGCTCACCGTACAAGTATCCCAAAGAATAAGAAAGGTCCAGCCACTGTACAAGCAATGAAATGTATTGAGATCTTGCAAAGGTCTATTGTACAGGTTTTGCTTAAATGAGCAGAGTAACTCAAACCCTCAAAATGTGTACAATAAAAGGATCGTTGGGGTTAAAAATGTAACAACCTATACATTTTAAAGGCATATGGGAGCTATGCAGAGAGAGTAAAATTACCCTACGCTGTTCTTATATATAAAGCTCCTGATAGTCCTGATAGAAAGACACTAGACCTTTTAACTTGAAGCTCGTATACCAGGATCTTCTTCTACCCCTCTGAGCACAGGACACTCTGGCAGACAGAGGTCTGAATCAACACCTTATGCTTGTTCTGGCTTAGGGGAAATGCAGGTTTTCATAGACATGGATATTTGTACTGATAGTTAAATGCTTATCTAATGTCTGAGAAAATCAAACCTAGAACAGTGTTTTAGTATAAGGGGTGATCAATCACTACTCAAAATTCGGTCAAGTGGTGCACTACATGGTGCACTCGGAAATGAATGGCAAAAGATCTGGCAATAAAAACAGCTAAGTAACTCAAAGCCTTTTTTTGCAATGAGGCCGGAGTTGGATAACTGCCCAGAAATCGCACAGTGTCACAACCAAAAAGTTAGCTTATTGGCTTTAAACTTTTGCATTCGCCAGAGTCCAATATTTAATGCCCGATGTTATACCAGATTATGCTCACATGAAAGAGATTAAAAATTTATTCGTGTGGCTGAATTTACGTGAACTTTTCTTACTCTGGTTCTAAAGCAACGAGCGCACAGTAAATTGATCACTGGCTAAAGTCTATGTCTTGCAGGACTTGATGTCTTTCTTTAGTCACCTCCTTTTAACCGGCTTACCTTACACTGAGGAAAATCAACCCAGATAAATAAAACTCTTATTATAAAAAATCTTATGCTTTCTTGATCATATGACATCTAAAAGTTTTTTATACAGTCTGAGCTTTTGAATCTGTTAATAAGTATAAATTTAGGGTTCCTTGACCCTTATTAAATATGCTTTTTCAAAGGCTGAATGCGTAGTTTTTTTTTTCATCCTTAAAAAAAAGAGGTTTAACTATATGTGTTCCTTTTTGTACAAAATTTCGTGTTAAAAATTTTTACTATAAGAAAAAATCCTAATTGCTTTCACCATACATATTATTTAAAGAAGGATAAGAAAGGAAAATAAATTGCAACATATTTTCTAATAATGAAAAATTTCTACGTAATTCCATATTACAACTTATTCTGTTTTTGATTTTTTTATTTTAAACAAAAAAGACTACAAACAAAGACCAAGTTAACTCCTTCGCATAATATAATTTCCGTTTTTAGCAATTAGACAACATACACTCTTACATTTTAACACATTTTTAATTTTGTATTCTTTCAACCAAAACACAATTATTTCGAAATAAGCAGTAAAACCAGTACGTACTTGATAGGCATTTGTGTTTGTTGTGCCAAAAAGGATATCCTTTTTAGTAATACTTTGCTGTTACGTTTTTAGTTGTTTTTATTTTATTAGATTTTAAAGTAAGAAAAATTCGCTATTTTAAACTTTTTCCGGTTCCTTTTAGCAAACACTTACTTAACCTTTGGGCGTTTCATATACAGTTGCACGCAATACTTAGGTAGTGGCGATTTGAAATCATCAACATGCATTTAAACAGCAAGTATGTTGTATTTATGTAGGTATGAAAACTTGTATGCAGTTAAGTGAGGGTCGAAAAAAATTGCTCGTCTTGATTTACAATTTATCTTGTCTGAAAAAATGATACTATTTAATTCAAAAATGTATTATTAAATATTTTTTGAATTAAAATTTATCTAAGTTTCTTATAGAGTGTAATTTTTGTTTGTCCAGAGAGGGATATTTTTCTTAACTGCTTACTAAGCTTAAAATAGCATCAACTGGCAAAAATATTTCTTCGTGTTACATATTTCCAAATTGAAGTTATTTTTTTGGTTTACGGCGGTACCGAAATAAATAAAGTTTTTTACTACTTCTAACTTGTTAACGTTGACCTGTTAACAGTCTTGTTGCTTTTTTTCGTTTAGTTAATGGTCAACTTTACTTTTCCTTCATTCACTGCCAGACCTTTTTCCGCTGATTCCTTTTCGATAGTGGAAAATGCTGCAGTTATCTCTTACACAGCCCACCCCATAATATCAATGTCAACGGCAGAAGCTAGTAGCATATGCTTCTTCTTGTAAATTGTGCCTGCTCTATTTACTGAAGCATCACGCAGAATTTTTTCAAACAAAATATTGAGTAAATTACAGGATAAACTATCACCTTGTCGAAAAGGTATTTTCCAATGTAAATCGTTGAGCACGTATGAGTACGTCGTTCTGTATAAGCGTTAGGCCGTTATACCAAGACAAGGTTAAGTTATGTTAAACTGACTGGTCCCAAAGACCCAAAAAAAACCAGTGACCAGTTTTACCAATTCCATCTAATAAATTCCACGATACTCCACACTTTCTTGGCAAACGTCAAAAGCCTTGTTTATCCAGCCCTAGTTATTTCCTCCAGGTTTTGGAACAAATAAGAACCTAAATAGTTTGCACTGGACAGCGACACATAATATGTTCGACAGTCGTTTTACCTCCAAGTACTGTATTAAGCACTAAGTTATACATAGTCCGGCCAATCTCTGCACGATCTTCATGCGCTTACGATTGATCTGCCTCTCCAATGCAGTCAATCACATTCGGATCCCACAATCCCCAGACTGGTGCACAAGTCTACCAGTCTGGGGATTGTGGGATCGATTCCTACCAGAGACCTTGGTAGATCTGCTTCAATCTTCTGTTCTTTCCTTCCTATTCTTCTCTAAATTTCTTCTTTCCTTCCATCACAACCTATTCTACCTGCCTATACAGGTAACACAAAGGGACCCAATTAAGCAGACCCAAGTGATATGTATCCTTTCCTTTATCCCATAGAGTAATATAGGTATAGCCACTGCAGTGTAGATCCAATGCGTAAGATTTTGTGTAACACCCCATGTTTTGCCTAGCATTTTCCTGAATGCATAAATCGCATTGATCTCATTCTTAACTCTTTCCTCCACATCAAGTCTCCACGACAGATTACTATCCAGTATCACTCCCAGGTACTTTGTATTATGCGGGTATAACAAGCTCAGATATGGCTTTAAATACCTTTGCTTGTTTTGGGCTATCAAAGTATCTTTTTTTAGTCGACGAACAGGTGCAGAATATGTCGTAATATAAATATCCAGTCGGTGGTCGATTGACTACGTCTTAAGCCACATTTTTATATGTAATACGAAGAAGACGAGGCATTTCTTTTTTCTAAGTAAAACATTAGCTAAATATATTGTACCAAATGCTTAATCAAGCCTCGTACATATCTGCTTTTTATACTAAAATACAAGTAGAAAATGTAATATCTGAACTCGTTTTAGTAACAAGTATAAAGTACAATATGATGGAGCTATTTGTAGATTTGCTAACACGCATAGGTCAGCAGTTTTCTTTATAGTTTTTCAACATTCAGTGTTTTTTTAGCTTTTTTTAGATAAGTTTTAGTTGGTTTTTAGTCTTGATGTTGGTTTTTTTTTTTTTGTTAAAGAACTTTTCACTTTTTTATATCTTTCTTGAACGATGTATGCAACTAACAAAACACACACACATTCTATCTACTATAAAAACCAAGTTTATCCTTAAGACGAAAAACTAATGAAATTTCAGTTAAAAACACTGTGAAGGCGTTTACTTATGGTGTTGTACAATCTGAAGGGTATAAAGATAAGCTTGCATTTTTTAGTTACTCTCCCTTAATTTCTGTTGTTGCAATTTCTGTTGTTGCACAAACACTGCTATAGAAACACACACATGCGAACATATAATTTCTATACAATAAACTTCACAACCGTATAGAACTTTGAAACATGTTGGAAGGTTTTTTTATACAAATTTTAAATGAATTTTCAACATCCTGTTAGAAAAAAAAACTAAGAAAAATCGTAAAATAATTCTAATGTTGTTGATGGGCAAAAAATGCTAATAAAGGAAAAAGGATTTAAAAAAAAACACTTTTAGATATAGAGAAGAGTTACTTAAGTAAAACTGACTTTGTTAGAATATGTAAAAGAAAAAAATCACAAGATTGCCCTTATGTTTTGCATTTTAAATTTTTGATTGACATTAGATTTAAGTTAATGTAACCACTTTTGACATGACACACCCTACTTTACTTTAGACACGAAAACAAAAAGTCAAACACACACACCGCTATTTAAAAAAAAACAAGAAGGCTCTTGACGTCTTCCAGCCACTTTGTAACAATCAAGACGACATGGCTATAAAAGGCAAATGATGTATGGAGTTGGCTTCTTACTCTTTGACTATGGTTGATTATAGGGTTTGAGGTTTTTTTTGCATTTATCCACTCATTTCCTTACACATATTAAAACATATTTTCTGACATTTATAGCATAGGTTGTCAAAACTCTCATTTAATGAAATGCGTCTGTATTGGATAAGAGAAAATTGCCCAGCAAACAAAAAACTAAGCATTGCAAATGTGATGAATTTTACTTTTTAAAGCAAAATGGAAATGAACTTAAAAAAAGTTATTAAAATTAAATACAAAATATGCCTCAGTTATTACAGAATTAGATAATTTTTTTTCACACATATTCCATTGGGCGAGTTTAATTTACAGTTAAAACTTAAAAAAATAGGTGCATTTAGGTATTAAAAATTAAGTTTTTCTTGTTTTCTTTGTTTTAAATGTTTGGTAACATAAAATGCATTGCATGTTACCAAAAGCATTTTTAATGACAAAATAAAAATTTTTATCTTCCATTATACTATTTTGTTTGCTGGTTTATTTTGAAATTAAATCAAAGCTGAAAAAACAAGAAAGCTGAAAAAAAAGCAGTGAGCATCCGCACATGTGCACTCGTTAACACTCAATTAACGACTGAAATCAAACTGAAATAAAAGAGAACAAGCGTCGGTGTGAGTTTTTTTTATTGTTTTTGTAGCCAGGGTTGTCAGTTTTTTTTCAGGGTCCATCGCCAGAACGGTTATCAAAAATCGCCAAAATTCGCCAAAAAAAATTTTTTGAGCTTAAAAACAAAAAAAGTCGCCAAAAAATTCGCCATAATAAATATCTATTGTTTTTGACGAAAAAAAAACTCAAAATTTATTTTACTTAAATAAACATATGAAATATAAATGTTTTTTATGAAATAAATTATATAAAAAGAAATAACTATTTAATTAAAGTAAAAATTAATTTTTTTGTACACCAAGAAACTCAAAGGAAGAATTGAAAATATGTGTAACCAAGAGCTAACGTAGAATGGCAGTTACTTTGTTAAGTAACATGTTGTTAAAAATTAAAAATTTTGATAAGGTTAAAACACGAACTAAATGCAGCATTAGTATTGTAGTAATTTTGTACGTAACATCGTTTAAAGCAAATCTATGGCAAACAAGGTTATTCTTATACAAAAAGGAGTAGTTTACGAGTTAATTATGTTAATATTACCTTAAGTATAGTTTTTGGAATAAATAAAGTTAAAAAACGTTTTTGGCTTATATAGCACTTAATTTTAGAAATTAAAAGAATGCACTTAGTAAGCTATAAACTTCAGCTTAATCTGTTTCATCTGTGTCATTTTGAGTAACATACATATTATTTGTATTAAATATGTTTATCATTTCTTTAGTAAGTTCAAAAACTTTGCCGTTTGTTAAAATAATCGCCAACAATATCGCCATGGCGTCAAGCCTAAATTTTAATAGCCAAGAGCACTAAAAAATCGCCACATTTGGCGTAAAATCGCCATAACTGACAGCCCTGTTTGTAGCACAATTGTGCACTAAAAATGAATTTTTGACAACCTCTGATTTATAGTAAAATATAGCAGTTTTCTATCTTAATTCAAGCAAAAATTTAACACAAAATTCAACAATAGAAAAATGTCAACAGTTTTGTTGGTGTATGGCTAAACTCTTTTTATTTTTAAGATGCGGTAAAATCGTTTGCTTTGGCATTAGTATTGTTTTATCAAACGGTTGTGGTTATTAGTAAAAGTTAAATTGTTAAGATGTCTTATTACACTGTGAGAAAAACAAGCATAGAACAAGTAGGGTAGACAAAAATTAAAATATATCACAAAAAAATGTAAAAGTATAAAACAATTAATTGATATCATAAAGTTTATTTTCAACTTATTTTAAAACTTTCCCCTCTTAAGCCTTCGCTGTGTATCCATCTGATATTGAAAACTGCGTTTTTCAAGTTCCGGGTCATAGTGTTGTAAAAGTATTAGGTATTTGAGTACTGACCACTTAATACTATGTATTTTTCTAGATACGCAATGCTTCTACAAAGAAGTACCCAATACGTTTAGAGTTGTATTTTGTAGTATTAAAACATAATGATCTAATAACGCGCTGCGCAAAAAATTAAAGGATTCTGTCAAATTTAAATTTTATTTTTTTATTTATTTATATTTTCTACATAAACTACATTATAACACATAATTGTTTTATTCTTTTTAGATTCTCATGAGGTTGCCACCTCTTTCACGTGAATGTATTGAGTAGTTAAAATAACCCTTTTTACAACACTAGCGGGTTTGTTGCTGGAGTTGGGTCCAAATCGTTACTTAAGCTCGTTTTAGACAAAAACGTAGTGCATTTAATCTTCAAACTCCATTTATAAAGTGCATTGTGGCTCGTTGAAAAAACCCAACAAGGTTGTTGAAAAAACAAGCTAAAGTAACCGATTTACCCTACTCTGTTGCTAGTACTGATTAATGTTACAGAAAGGTCTATCACTCCCTGAAAGGAAGACATGCTGTAGAACCTACTAAATAGTTGTGATAAAAAGTATAATAAAGACGGACTTAACTGACCATAATTTTCTTACTTCTTCACCGTGTTTTTAAATGAAAATAATAATTGGTTAAACTTTTATTTTTAAGATGTTTCCAATTCGTCTTCTAATAAAATTTAAAACCTTAATTAAACATTTCTGTTCAAAAAAATCATACTTGAATATAAAACAATGGCTTTATGGAAAATTTCCTTTAACAAATTAACTTAATACAAACGCCTTTAAAATTGAAAACAACCAAAAACATTTTTAAACTCACTGCAACACAATCTTAATACATTTTAAATGCTGTCATTTGCATCATAATAATCTTTTTATCTTCTCAATGCTAACAACTACATACAAAAAAACTCGTTTGTACATACACACAAACCCACATTAGAGTATACAAATTCTTTTAGTCTAAATTCACTTAAAATATTGTTTTGTGCGTCAGTTATGCATAATACAAACAAAAAATTATTCTAAAAGACGGAAAAAAAGCCGAGCAAAAAGGAGAAATATGAATAGAAATTTAAAAAAAAACCATTTTACATCACATTTTTTAACGCCTAAGAGTATACTGTATTATGCAGAGTAAAATAATGTCTACTGAGTATACAGTTGTTTGCTTGTGATGCCTCCTTTTCCTTTGTATCACATCATTTTTTAACCAAAGGCGAATTCTACAGGGGCATTCCACCGTCACGTGTTGGACAAATTCAACTATTTTTTAGCACTTATTTTACATACAACTTCTAATTGGTAATTCAGAATTCAATTTTTTTTCTTTTATTAATTAAACTGCGTGGTAGTCTTCAATCTTACATCGAACTTGTTTTTAATAATTCAGAAAATATTAAAAAAAAAATTAAACAAACTTCGTCACGTGTGGGACAGCCTGAGTCAACCAACATTTAAAATTGTAGTGTTTAAATCCAAATTTCAGCGAATCAGTTGCACATAGAGAAAAGATGTCTAAGAAAGAAATTACAACTAACAACCACGCTTTCTTATGATGGTAATAAATTTTTAATAAAAAAAATATTTATAGGTAAAAATTAACTTTTTTATTTCGTCACGTAAGGGACAAATGGCGTCACGTAAGGGACACAGTTGAAATTATTTTTATAAAATACACAAAAATCAAAAGTTAATTGCAGTTTTGTCTACAGATAAGCTATAACTTTGCAGTCCACAATATTTTGATTGGCCTTGATGAAATAAAAGTTTGAAATTCCTCTAATGGCATGGTGATTCAGATAAAATTTTTTCTCAGATTTTTGAGGATAGCACATAAATTACCTGGGTTTTTGAAACTAATTAAGAAGAAAAATAAGCAAAAAAATTTAGCTGACTAAATGACAAAATGTTTGCTTTGGCTTATCATTTTCTCTCATACCAATCTCCTTATATTTTCGCCGATTCCATCTATTATACCCTTTCGATTAGTTGTAGCAAAATATTTGCAAAAAATGGCTTTGCGTACTTTGCGCTCAGCATTGATATTAATTTTACCATATAGCGGTTTTTTAATTCTGATGTCAAGCCATTGCTCCAAACTATTTCCACTAAAGGTAAATCTTCATTTTTCGTATTTACTAAATCGAAAAGCTTATTTAAAAAACCAAAAACTTCATCTTTGTTTTTAAAATTCGCATCCGTGCATATAAGGTAGAGTAAGTGCGGGTAACGTGGTATAGACTGGTAATGTGGTATTGTAAGTTTTTTTTTTAACTAATAATATAAAAATAACAAAAAACAGGCTAAATATATTGCTGCTCTCAGAAAATTAATAAAGCAATACTTTAATTAATATTTGCAAGTAATTTTGGGAGTCAGTTGCAAGAAATCGTTTTGGTGTGTGATCGACTTTTTTTGCTGGTGGAAAAACACAAGTTTTTTCCTTAAACGGCGTGTCCGCTATGTTGCAAGATGTTTCGAGCTAGCGGATTGGGATCATTTTCCAGCTTATTAAAGTACTTGTCCACATAGTTAAGGATTTCGCATTTTACTTGTGGAACTTCTAGTTCCTTGGATGTTGCTGCTCTTAACATACCAAGGAGCACCAGTTATTATTCTTAGAATTTTGTTTTGACGGCGTTGAATCTTTTCTATGTTAAAGGCGGAAGCAGTGCCCCATAGTTGTATCCCGTAGCACCAAATTGGTTTCAAAATTGAGTTGCAGAGCAGAAGTTTACAATCAAGACGTAACACAGAGTTTCTACCAATTAGCCAATGGATTTGGGCAGTTTTAAGTTTTAATTGTGACAACTTTTCATCTATGTGGAGCTTCCATGTGAGGCGGCGATCTAAGTGAATGCCAAGATATTTTGTTTGAATACGTTGATGCACCGTATGGTTGTTAATAAAAATTGGGGGACACGTTTCCTTGCGTAACGTAAATGTAACGTGGGTGCATTTTTGTTCGTTTATTTTAATACCCCATAATTTTGCCCATTTTTCTACTTGGGATACGTGATGCTGCAGTTGTTTCGAGGCCTCTTTAGGGTCTTTATGAATACTGAGAAAGGCGGTATCATCAGCAAAAGTCGATATATGAGTAAAATCGTCACGAAATTAAAAGTGTGGCAATCTAAAAAACATATAGGTATACCACATTACCCGCACTTACTCTATGCTTGAAAATTTACTTTGTAAAAAGTTGCAGCTTAAACAACAGGACACTCGTTCGCGACCATAGTGCGCTTTGAACTTCATTCTGGTATTCACAAGCGAAAGGCATTGCAAAATCAATTTGAAGGATACGTACACCTTCATTAAATTGGTCTTTTTGAAATTCATCTACTTGGATTTTTTTAAAATTAACATGTTTCATCACAATATGAACTGAATTCAGTTTGTCTTTCAGTTCAACTTAACTTGTTTAATGGGTTGTCAAACGTGATTCATTATCTGAATTTTTCCCCTTCTTTCCATATGCAGACTTATGCTTAAGTCTATGGACAGTAATAGTTTTTTATTATCAGAAAAAAGTCACATTAATTTTTCCAGCACTTAAAATCTAAATAAAGATCACATAAATTTTTCAGCAACCAGTCGTTACAGTAGTTTTGTTTGTCTTCATGTGTTATAAATTTGCACTGATCTGAAAAAGTGTTTTTTATGGGAAGCACATCTTAAGGTCTAAGACTACAAAGTTTTTAAAATTTTATTTCTATATCAGGATTAAATTCCGTAAAAATGCAGAAAGCTTCCCGTAGATACATAGTTAAATAATTCTTCCAACGCCTTTCTTTAATTCCATTTCCCCAAACCACAACCAAAGCATTTGCGCCTGGACAGGTTTATACTATATCTGGACGGTAATAAAAGGCTTTCACATCCTCGTATTACGAGTTGACATTTGACATGTCCAAGCTTGAACTTTCGGCTGGAGCAATATTCAATTTAGGCGCTTATTTGGTTGTTATCGCTCTTTTTTTGCTTGGCGATTGAGGAAGGGCTTTTAAAGCCTTTTGAATAGCTTTCGATAAAGTTTGTTTGGACTTTTAAGAAGGTTTTGGTACTTACAGAAGGTCTGTCAATATTTTGACATCGATTTCTTTATTAGGCCCTTTGCAGGCTTTTTTTATATTTTTCCTTAACTTGCAAAGTTTTTAAATCGATTTCTGAAATACTTTCTCTTTTTCTCTTATAAAGCTCACGTATTCTTCTCTATCAGCTAGGGCTAAAGGTTGGATCATCTTTCTTACGCTTTCCGCGAAGTTTCCGGATATGTTCAGTACTGGTGGAAGGTTGTATTTTAGTCATATTTGGATAAGCCACAAATGTAGTGCAGTAAATTACAAATATAGTTTGTAGATGGCAGAAAGATTGAAAGATTTCAGATATGTTAATTCTTTGCGTCACGTGTGGGACACTTTTTATCACGAAAGAAAAACTATTTGCTAAGTGTTTAAGTGCAAATTTTTTTGTCAGCTTTTAGACCACCAAAAGTTAGCTGTAAACAACAAAAATCAATTTGTTTAGTTGACTTGCCTTACAGTTATTAATAAAAAAAGGAAAACGGCGTCACGTGTGGGACATAGAAATTTACCTTTGCATTGTAATTATTTTCTCGGGAACAAAGCACTTTACAGCAATAAATATTATACGGTTTAATACCGCTCACCACGCCCTTGAACGCAGAAAAGAATATTAGTTCTTATGTGAAAAACAATATTAGCAGCGACCTCTCAAAAAATGGTGTACAATGAAAAAGAAAAGCTAGATTCTTTATACTCTCAAACAAATAACGGTATTTATGAAAATAGTGATCTACTTGTCACGATGAATGTCAATTTTTTGAGATGAGAACTTAATCTCTCTATGTAGATGCAAAAATATAAAAAAAGTCAATGTTTGTAATATTGTTCAGATTTCCGTTTTTTCATGGAATGCTCCTACAGCAACAGTAGCAGCAAAGATCTATCTATAGTTTCTTTTGAAATTTCAGTAACAGTTTATGATTCTTTTTAAATTTTTTTATATATTTTTATGTTTTTATACACTGCTTTAGGACTATCAAGTCAAGTTTTAAACAATGGACTACAGCAAAGAATGAATGAGTGTTTGTCAGCCTTAAAGTTTGAAGTTTAAATATTACAACATGTACTTGAGCCCTTTTTTTGTATATTGTATTGTAACTGTTAAATAAAAAAGGGAAAATTGAAAGTTTTACACACACACACAGAGCATTTTTTAGTCATTAATGTTCTTGAGACAAAACTGACAGTCTTAATTTTTCATAAAAGCCAAATGTCGCTAAAGTGTTTCACTTTTGTGATTTCAAAAAGTTGTCACAGATTATTTAAGAAATGTGATTTTGAATAATATTTACAAAAAGCTATTTTTCAAATTTGTTAAAAAGACAATAAAATAAAAAAAAAAAGGATTTAAATATGTTTTATTTGTTAAGCAATTAAAAGAGAACTTTGAATTGCTTAAACGTTTGAACTATCTTTGCAGCATTTAAGGAAGATTTTGAATTTGAAAAGAGCGTTATCGCTCATATTTAATGCAAGCAGTAAATAAATAAACTAAAAAAATTAAAATAAAAAAACTTTACTAAGGCACAATGGACTGGACTTCGTATAGATTGACTTCCGGCAAATCTTTAAGAATGAAAGCTGGCCCTAAATATTGCGACAAGACAGCCTGCTGTGGGCGAATTAAAACACGAAACATGCGATCTCGCAAAAACTTTTGGGACTGTTGATAGATATCGTTTCCAACTTTATTAACTCCTGATTTTCTCCGCAGAAAATTATTCTTCCTCACCTGTCGATCTTTAGATAAACACTGACGGATATATAGGGAAAACTGCTATTGGTAAGCGCATATTCACTGCACAATCAAAAGTCCAAATTACGTCCAGATTTATCTTAACGAAAAATTCCCTTATCTGCGGAACGCAACCTAACTGATGTGCACTCTATATTAGAACTTATCTGCGAATGCCAAATAACTTTAAAAAGGATGGCGATCGTACGGATACAGGTAAGAAATGGAATTAAGGGGTTATTGATTGCCCTTGTGATATTCCCATTTTTTTCTGCAAACTCCGCGTGAATACATATACTGGTGAACTCGCTGGAGGAAGATTATGCCCTCGTCTATTAGACAAACCCAAATGCCAGCCCACAAGAATTAGCTGATCGAAGCTAGATCGATCTCGGCAAACGGAGGCTGAGGAATACCGTGGCTGCTGTTACCGGTTACTGTTAATATGGCACCCATCCATACTAGTAGAATTCGGCTGTTTTTCAATGATTTCTGTAGGAGCTGACAAGATGCAGAGGAGGCTGGGAGTATTCACCACCTCTTAGGCTTTCATTCGGCACTGGACGATATCTAATTAAGGCGCATTGGAGCCAGCAGACTGCACGGTCTTTTGGATGTGACTAACATTATTAGCCCTTCTATTTTTTTATCCTTAATTAGAGATGGACGTTGGCTCACTATTAGGTACCAGTATGTCGCGTCTGTTGTTAACCCTATAAATTAGCATTTGTGTTCGACCTTTGGAATTTCCTGAACTTCGTTTTCCTTGTTTTTCTTTCAGAGGTTTAACAAAAGGAACAAAAGAAAGAGCAAGGTTAAGTAGATAAACATAGCTTATTTTGGAAAAGTGTCAAAAAAATGTTTGTGTTTGGAACAAAATGATTTTTTCAATACGCTAAGGCCTTGCATTGAAAGGGTTTCGAATAGCCGGCCTTCGCCCGTGGTTTCCTTGTAGTCTTCGGCAGGGCGTAGAGACACAAATCATCAGTGGTGTTTTACTTTTTTATTTGTGCCCGACCAAAGGCTGCTGCAAATTTTAGGGCTATTTTTTATTTTCACATTTTAGGGCCATTTTTCCTTTCCTTTAAAACTCATTTTTTTTTGTGGCCATTTTTCCTGTTTTATTTTGACCATTTTTCATTTCTGAAATTGGAGTGATTTTTCATTTTTGAAATTGGGACCATTTTTATTTAGTTTTTTGGGCCATTTTTCAAAGAGCCTTATAGAGCCTTAATAGAAAAGGAAGGCTTTCATTATGTTCAAACAGGGAACGTAATAATTATGCAAAAAAAGAAATTAGTTTCAGAAACTAATAACTATTTTTTTTATAATATTTTTCAAAAAACAATAACTAATTTTGGACTTTAATTTTTTTGTCAAAAAGCAATTATTGTTTTAATTTTTATATAAGTATTATATTAAAATAAAAAAAACAGTTATAAGTTATATTAATAAAAAATATTACAATTATTTCTGGCAAAATAAATAAAATTTCACTTTTTGCAAAATTATTCCAATTTTATATTACAGTTGACGTCCAATAGTACAAATTATATAATGTCAGGCCTTTTCGTAATATTGGAAATTTCATATTATTTAAACATAGTTTTTTCCTCATTTTATTAAAATTAACACAAACGGATAGTCTAATTCAGGTTAGCTTTTTTTCTTTAAAACAAAACTCGTAAAAAAATATTTAAATTCAAATAAAACCAAAAAAGAACACGGAACACAAAACTGGTTATTATAACTAAATTTCATAGCAATTGAATACATTTAGCAACCAGAAAATATTTAAAAAAACTAAGAATAAGCACATTCTTTCAAAAAATAAAAAGTTATTCGTATTATCGAGTAAAATATTTTTTTTTTCGTACTACAAAACTGCCAGTTCTGCCTTTCGAACAATTGAAAATTGGGGGAACCGAAAAGTACGTACTATGGAACGTTCACTGTATTATCTTGTATTTTGAATTAAATACAAAAACCATTTTAACAATAAAATAAGCTACGAAAAATTTGGGCGTATCATTACGGGCACACAATATGAAGGTTATATGTTAAGTTATCAACAACTGTAATAGAGTAAACAAAAAATTTTTTACCTAAAAGGACGACACTATTTTGTCTAAAATCACAAAATTTTTAAAGTAATATAGTTTAACACAATTTTAAATATTTGCAAAAACATCGTAACACCCTCTATATGCATAAACATACTTATATGTATGTATATATATAAGTATGTTGGTAGTACAAAAAGAAAAAGTTTGCTCAAACACGAGATAAGTTGTAAAACAATTTAGTTAAAAAAAGAGCTAAAATTCAACAAAAAAATCAGGTCAAATGTCAACTATGTTAAATATGCAAAAAAAAAAGTTTTTTGTATGACCAAAAGCATACAAAAGAAAAGTTTTTCTTTAGAAAAAAAGTTTTTACATCTTTAAGTTAGAAAATGTTTGATAGTGTTTGCCATTTAAAGAATATTTTAAAGATTTTTTTTAGTTGAAACATAAAGATTTTTTCAAGTAAATTCTTGTATGAAAAAAAAACTTTTAAATACATATTTTTTAAAATCACTAAACATTTAAAAAAAATTTTTGCAAAACTCTCCTATCAAGATAAAAATGTTGGTTTACTTTAAAAAAAAAATATATAAAAATATGTGTTTGTAGGTATGTATACTAACGTTGTTATGTTATATTGTTATTAAGGATAATAGCCGCTCAGCTTTAAGCCTACTTTAAAGGGTTTCAAGCAATACATCTAACTGAATTATTAGACAGTTCTTCTTAAACCACACTTTTAATCTGGGATTTTAAAAGAAATCATGTACAAAGAACGTCGGAAAGTCAAGTGAAGTACACTATTTTGACTGTATCAAGTGCTTTTAAAATTTGTTATTAGTGTTTTTTTTTTTTTAATTTTAAATATTAATAATTATTTTTTTTTGTCATAATTATTATTTTTTTATTTTTGTTTTGGCTGAATTAATAATTATATTTTTAATTAATATAGAAATTAAAAAGTTGACGATTATTTTCATCATAATTAATTTATATAAAAATCTTTAAATAATTATTTCTGATAAAAAAAAATTAAATTTAAAGTTAAATAATACATAATTATTTCTTGGCAAGAAAATAAATAGAAAATAATAATAATTATTTATTAATAACAACTATAAAAATCAAAGCATACTTATTATTTTTTGACATTTATTTTTGGCATAATTATAACTATCCCTGCTTTGCATATTTATGTTAAATGATTTAAATTTAGGTTTTAAAAAAGATTTTATGAAGATTTTATAAGTTAACTTAAAGGCAACATATGTATCTATCATGATTGACAAAACTCAAGTTAAATAACAAAATTAAGCAGTTTTAATCGTCTCTCAGGCATGGCCTTAAATTCATTTTTTCACATAATCAGTTGTGCAAAGAAAGGTCGACAATATCATGGATTTTTTGTTTTCTATTTGCCGAGAAATAACATGTTGACAGTTTTTAACTCTTATATTTTTTTTCATAGTATTACGTTGCATTCTAACAAGTTTTTGGCCAAACAAAGATAAAAAAAACAAGGCACTTTTAATGTTTTTTTTTTGTTGACCATCTTAAAAAAATGTATTTTTTACAGAACTTTTTAACTTTTTTCGAATTTGTATTTTTTTTTTCTAAAAAACTATTTTAAATTAAATAAAGTTCATAATTACGCGGAAAAACTAAGAGACACTTCAGTTTTAAACAATGTAACCAAAAAGACACATTAAACAGGGACTAGTTGAAACGTTATTACAGTTCGTTGAAAACTTAACTTCCCGTTAAAATTGTTTTGAATATGACAACTGAAAAAGAAACAAAATATTATTAAATATTCTTACAACTGTGGAAAAATAATAAAAGACAAACTTTTGTAACAAAGTAACTAATTTTGAGGGGGAATTTTAAACGTGACTTAAGGTTTAACAAGACTTGTGATACTTTTTGTTGAAAAGGGAAAATTGAAGTAAAATTTAAAAAATGTAAATTAATAAAAGGAATACAAGAAAAACTCTTTTATTTTTGTTTTTTTCATAAAAACAATTTAATATGTAAAAATGCCCTTTAAAATTTTTCCGTTTTCAGGCATCTTACTACTACCCGGTTAGCATTTTAAAGATTGTTTTGTAAAAAACCATCAAACGGAGTCGTTTAAGCCTAGTCAGGATGACTAAAAGTGACTTTAAACAATTGGATGGATTGGAATGAATGCAATCATAAATTGATATCGCACAATAAATTGATTTTGCATATGCCTGAAATGTGATTAAGTTAAACATTAGTACAAACTTGAACAAAAATGATCAAAAACGATCGCATTAACAAATATTTGAATCGTTCAAAAGAGAGTCCAAAATAATCATAAATTCTATCTGGGTACTGGCTTGTCGTATATGTTTGTATATTTTTTTTTTCTTTTTACTTGCAGATTTCCCTTTAATATCAAATTACCTAATAATTAAATGTCAAACCCTTTTCTAGTTGTATTCTTTTTGTAAATAAAATCAGTTATCCCATGACATTAAAGTAAGTCTTTAATTAATTCAACTGTTTTACAAAAACAAAATAAAAACATTATTTAAATAAATGTTGTTAAGCTGAATGACAACTACTAAAATGAAATGATTATCTTATTGTTCCATTTCTCCCACTTAGAGCAAAACATTTTTTCTAAACAATAGAAGAGAACATGTTGGTATGAATGTTTATCACATTATTGTTGGTGTTAAAACTTTTCTTGATAAGAACATGTTAAACTATGCTACTTGCAAAAGCTAATTTTTCAAAAGCAAAAAAAAAATTATTTATTTTACAAAAAAGAAAATAATTAAAATTGCTTTTTTCTCTACAGATGTTTAAAAGTTACATTCTCTAATGCTTAAAGGGACGACAAAGCATATTAGTAAAATTTACATACACAAAGGGGGTTTTTACCTTTAAAGCCAATCTAACAAATAAAAGAAGGTTGGTGACCAAATGCTATTTGGTACTTTTTTTTCATATATTTGATACATTTTTGTATATTTTAGAAATAGAAAATTAGAGGTTTTGAGTTAGGATTGTATAGAAAATCAAGCAAATTTTATTTTTTTATTCTCATGTTACTATTTTGCATTTAGCAATAGGTTTAAGTTAATATTTAAAACTGTGCTTACGAAGTAGCGGGTTAATTGCTAGTATATAAATACACACATATTTATGTACATGTATGTATAACCAATTTAAAAATCTTCAAACACAAACAATTACTATTAGTGTGATATTTTACTAATCTCTTGTACTCTTGTGCATTCTTCTTATTCAATTAAAAAAAAAAAAATATGCATCCTAGGGTTCGAAGTGGTCGAAAAACAATTTTTTACAAGAAGAGAATTTGGTAGGAAAACCTACAGTCAAATTACGGCATACGATTTGAATTAAAATTTTGCTCGATTGATCAAATTGCCAATGCTTTCAGTATAGTAATTCTTATAAAAAATTTTAATTTGCATTCGAGTCGAATGCCTTAATTTGTCCCCTGATTTACTTAATATTCACCCCTGGTTCCAACAAAAACAGTATTTTTTATTTTGATTTTTTTTTTCATTACTCTGATTAGACATTTTGGTGTTCCTAAAATAAATTAATTTTTTTAATTCGACAATTTCCTAAAAAGCAACGATTTAAAGTAATGTTGAAAAAAAGAAATGTCGATTAATTTTACGTTGGTTTTTTCAGCAACTGTAAATAACAGGTAAAGTTGCTGTTTCTAATGACTTTCGAAAACGAATTTCTGTACGAAATAAAAAATTAAATTGTCTTTTTTTAAATGTCAGAACAGCAAAAGAATTTTTATTATTTCACTTCACAATATTTTATTCTAAAGTGAAATATTTTTAACCATTTTTTTAATTTTTTTTTTTTAATTATTTTTTTGTAGGAATTCTTATTTACTATCAACACTTTTGTATCGAAATACGGGGAAGATACCCTCATAGAAACTTTATACAAACGAGAAAGTTTTATTGAACACTAAATTGAATGTGACGAAAAACAGCTGCTGTATGGTGAAGAAACACAAGATTAGACAAAGCAAAATAATATTAATAAAGGGATTTCAAAGGCTGTTTTATAGAGGTGGGTAACTTCAAATTAGAATGAAAAAACGGAAAACTTTTTTGTAATGGATTTCACTTCACTAATAACTTACAATTAATTTTAAATAAAAAAGTGGCGTACCTTAGGTTAAAATAAAAAACATAAAACCTCTTTAATTATCTAATTGATTACCGTTATAACTAATTTGAATTTATAAAAAGTACTCTTTTGTAACATATTGAAATCCAAAATCGTCTCTAAAGAAAGAATCGTTAAAAACGAAACTAACTTCTTTCTAGTTTGTCAAGCACTTCCCCTAACTTTTCCCAAAAGCTTAGAACCCCTAAGTTACTAACGCTACTTTACTTTTAAAGTTCTTTATATGTATATATTAAAAAAAAGCACCGTTTCTTAAGATTTATAAATAAAAGTAAAAGACTCGGTTTATGATGGGTTATTTATAATTAAATACTTATTAATTATTTATTAAAAAAAGAACATTTATTTATTGCAATTATACAAATTTATTTGTTCTTAAAATATATTAAAGCTATATTTACACTACCTGAGTTATCATTTGAGTTTCAAATCTAAGACTCATTTGTTTTTATTTTTTAGGACTTTTGTCTAATCTCAGTTGAAAATAGAAGGTATTCTATTTTTAAACTTTTTAACGCCTGAGTTTTAACTGTAAGTTTTTTAAACTTACCGGATTAAATGCTTGTTGTTGTTTAATAATATACGACTAAAAATAATTCCTTAGACGTAATGTAATATTAAAAGTTATAAGTTAGATTGTTTTTGACTGACAAAAATTTAAACTTATTTTTTGACACTCAATTTAGATAAGAACTAAAGTGGTGTGCATATAGCTTTAGTTGCATATATACATACATACATACATATTAAAAAATGGAATTACGAAGCACGCGTCAAAAAAATGAGTACCAGGAGTTGCAGATTACTTTAAATGGTGAGTTTTTTTATGATTTTGTTTTATAATTTGCATTTTGCGTTTCAAAGGTATGGGTTATTATGAAGTTGGTATGGAACTACAGGAAATGCGCCAAGTTTTAGATGCTTTAAAGATGTCTGTGACTGAGCGAGAAACTAATTTTTTGAAATCTGATATGCAGCAAGCAATTCAAGTAAGTTAAAAAAAATATAATGAACTAAAATAAAACAAAAATATTAAGGAAAGTGAATTGGATTTTATGCCCCTTCTAAATGGCAAGATTCTGAATTCGACAATGATGAGGTAAAGTTTTTTTAGGTTATAATAGACATAAAAAAGAACATGATTTTTTGTAATTATAGTTTTCATGCAAATAATTCACAATGCAGTAGTCCAGAAGTACCTTCAGAAAGAATTACTGTTCAAGCTGAGGTTCACCATCCAATGGACTGGAGTCCTCCAAATGAAAGTTTGCCGCGCAAACGTTTTGCCTCATCGAATGTAACAATTGAAAATAAAGAAACTTCCACTGAATTAGGAGCAATACATGAGGTATTAGAACCAGATGCTAAACGCATTTCCATTAAAACTTTTCAAAGTCATGACGTGGAGACCAATATAATAGAGAAAAATACTACTCATTCGGCTGATGATGTTAATTCTAGTTTGGAAAATAGTTTAAAAGTATTTATAAGCAGTTTACATGATATACAAGATCCTGTCTCATTGCACCGTATTCAAGACTCCGGCTTAAATAGCACAAGTAGCACTAAAAGCAGCTATGTCAATGATTCTAACGTAAATATAAATAGTTTGGAAGATTCTGTTTTGGAGTTATCCAACAGCTTCCATAATATATGTGGTCCAGTCTCAGTTCGTAGGGCTCATGATTCTGGTGTTAATATAAGCAGCGATAGGCTTCCAAATTCTTCTTTAAATAAGAGTGATAGCAATGAAAGCATAAATTACTCTTCTCTAAGTTATATGCAAGCTTCAACCAGCCAGGATGAGAGCCTATACGATTGTTGCCAGGATTCTGAACCCTCAAATTAATATAGGTACATAAATAAAAAATAAATAAAGTGAATAGATTGTGTTAAAAAAGTTTTTAAATGAACTCTGCTTTAAACAATTTGTTGTTTTTCTTGTTTTTAGGGTTTTCTTTACAGCCATTTAGATATTTTAAACCCGCTTAGCTTTTTGTACTAGTACGTTTAAAAATTCAACGGCTTAACTTTAAACATTTGATTTTGTTGTAATAATGTTAACAGTTTATTAAAAATTTTAGATTTAGACGGTATTCTAGGTTTGTTACGTAGGTGTATACACATGCAAGTAAAAAATCCTGCAGTTTTAATTTCAGCTCTATTCTACCGTTTTTTAACACAAAAGTTTCGTAATTTTTCGTTTATCGCTTTTGATATCCAATCAAAGAATTTTTTCCTTGAAATTTAATATCCAACCTTTTGCCAAACAATACTAATCCTTGATAGAGTTGAATAGCGTAAGGTAGCGATGAACGATATTTATAGGTAACAAATCCATATGTACGCTTCTCACCATTGTTGCCCTTGGGAATATAAACTTTATCAAGAGGACCAGCTTGAAAAAACACTTCATAAAGTAGCTCTTCCGTAACATTTTCAGCAAGATTTGCACAGAACAATGATCTTTCGTCCACATCATCTTCCTCGTCACTTTCACTTTTGTTTGGAGTTGCATTCCCAAGCTGAGGCAATGTGGGCACCAAATTTTGTGTTGGCATTAATATAGGCATAAGTGGTAGGTTTACATAGTTAAGAGGAATATTATAACTCCCTAGAGCTATTAGGTAGTTTAAATGCGGTAAATTATATTGATAAGCCATTATTTTTAAATTTTGACTTCACATTATTAGTAGCACTATAAATAATATTTTGATGATAAAATAAATGTCAAAACAAGACCAAAGATAGGGTTTATATACAAAAGCTCGCAGCTAGGTGTG
Source organism: Melanophora roralis (assembly GCA_963583895.1). Lineage (NCBI taxonomy): Eukaryota > Metazoa > Arthropoda > Insecta > Diptera > Rhinophoridae > Melanophora > Melanophora roralis. The sequence continues at coordinate 105,722,210 of OY757188.1, read as the reverse complement.
GTTTTTATCATTGACACAAACCGTTTATGGTACACAGAAAATATCAATTCAATACGGTAGGTATACTGAAAAAATACCTTGAGAAATTCAAAACTATTTCAAACAAGAAAACTTTATATTTACATACACAAATTTGTATTTTATGTTCCTTTAGGAAACCCTTAAGGAGCATTTATATAATTGTTTTGGGCCAAATAAACGGGTGCCTTTCAGCTAGGTTGAAAAGTACTTTAAACGTGCATAGAGTAGTTTGACAACTACCAGTTGATTTTTCAAATACATTTTGTTTGTTACCGCTTATATGTTTTTTATTTTTAAGAAGACCACATTATAGATGCATATGCAACATATAAATATATACAAATAGTATATATTATGATTGGTTTGTAGTCTTTTTTAGATACTGTAGAGCATTAATGCTGAAGAGCTTTTAAAGACCTTTCAATTGTAATACATGCTTTGAGATTTATATAGCAATTTGTGAATAAGGTAGTGAAAGATTGATAGAAAATGGATTAACATTTTTTGTGGACCCATTTAGGGCAAAAATTGCGCAATCATCAAAAACCTATTTTTGGGTCAAAAACGTCAAAATGACGATAAATCGTCATATCTGGCATCTTTGGACCTAAAGTATGTGCCACCGTTTTAACTCACTGTACCATGGCTGAATAAGAAGGTGACTTTGTCCCTAAAACAACAACTTCTTGAAAATTTAAGCATGTATTTTGTTGTTTCTCAATTCCAGCTTGGTTGTCAAAAAAGTTGAGATCACATACTCAGTGTATACACCACCATTATAGAACATAAAACATCTGCCAAGCTAAGTTGGAAAACATATGGCGTATATAAAAGTCAGCTGATCAATTACTCCTACCATGTTTAATATACCTTGCACTGTACATTCATTCAAAAGAACAATAATAATAAATATTGTTACACAAGATAGGAGCAACTGATAAGTTGACTATAATTTTCGCCCTACGTTTTCTAGCTTAGGTAGAAAATTTTTTTTATGTTATATTATGGTCAGGGTTGGGCAGTATTTCAAATACTTGTATTTGAAATACGTATTTGAAATACAAATACGTATTTTGTATTTGTATTTAAAATACCACCTTCTAATGTATTTTGTATTTGAAATACCCAACACTGAAGTATTTTGTATTTTGTATTTCAAATACTTATGATGGCAAAATACATTTTTGCAAAATACATTTTTTTGTTATACAAAAAGTTGTCATTAGAAAAATTGAAAAATGTTACAATTTAAAAAAAAAAAGAATGGAAACTTTGTCTTTGTATTCATTCACTTGTTCGCCTAAGCAAGGCATGCTCTTTTACAGGTTTCACTCATTCAGGTAATATCAAGAGCTAAGCGGATATTTGGAAATGTAAATGTAAAAAAAATTAAATTTTGTATAAAAATTAAAATTTTTTTGACATTCACACTTTTAAACACATCAAGTAAGATCGCTATATTTGCCTCTGCCGAATCTTATATACCCTTCACATTGGTCTTTTAATATACTCAGCCGAGTAATTTTGAACTGCAAATAAAAGAATAAAAATACCCTGTGTGAGTTTTAAAGTCCATAGAAAACACAATTTTTAAATTATTTAGGATTTAATCCCAATTTTCTTGTTAATTTATAGGGTTTGTTGTTGGTTAAGTTTGTCTATATGCATTTCGTTGGTTCTTACACCAACTCATCAGTAGACTTCAACCCCAAAAAAAAAAAAAAAAAAAAAAAAAAAAGAAAGAAAATCAAAACAGGCGAATAGCGAATAATGGTTTGTTGGATTCTTAAAAAAACTTGAACGTTTTGGTTTTTTTATAGTAATTCTCATTTTGTTTGATGAGATTATTATATAAAGACAGAAAATATTCATGAGTTTTTTAAGAATTGGGGTTGAAGTCTACTGATGAGTTGGTGTAAGAACCAACGAAATGCATATAGACAAACTTATCCAACAACAAACCCTATAAATTAACAAGAAAATTGGGATTAAATCCTAAATAATTTAAAAATTGTGTTGTTTAACAACAAGGTTTTGTTTTCGGTTGCCCCTCAATACATTTAGTAATAACCAATGGTTATTCAAATGTAAGGGGAAAAAGGAAATCAAAACAGGCGAATAGCGAATAATGGTTTGTTGGATTCTTAAAAAAACTTGAACGTTTTGGTTTTTTTATAGTAATTCTCATTTTGTTTGATGAGATTATTATATAAAGACAGAAAATATTCATGAGTTTTTTAAGAATTGGGGTTGAAGTCTACTGATGAGTTGGTGTAAGAACCAACGAAATGCATATAGACAAACTTAACCAACAACAAACCCTATAAGTCCATAGAAAACTTTACAAAATTTTAACGTTCGTATGAATAATAGAAATAGATGAAGAAGATTTGAGGTCGAGTGTTATAAAAGTTTTCGACATTTTTAAAAGGTTAATAAAAGTTTTTAGTTTGGGATCTTCTAGTGCCCCTGCTCCTCTCCAACTTTTTTTCCACAATGTAGGTCTTATCATCGAATTACTTTTTGTGGAACACTAGAAGCCGACAGCTGTTATAGTTTCCGAGATATAGCATATCGAAAATTTCGTAAAAATTGTTAATTTGTATGGGAGCTATACTTTCTCCTGCCCCCACTCAAAAAATTTTTTCTCCAAAGTGTAGGTCGATAGCTGTTATAATTTCTAAGATTTAGCGCGTAAAAAATTTCAAAAAATTTGTGCAACTGCAGAGAAAAAACCACTTCCCTTGATCCTATCTAAAAAAAACTTTTTCCTTTTGAGGTCCCTATTTTCAGAGTATCTGTGCCAAGTTTTGTGGCAAGAATTACTATATTCACTGAGATATATAGGGATGTATGCACGGATTTTGTCCTAAAAAATGGGTTATTTTGATTTTTCGTGTATATCTCGGTCAATAGCCAACCGATTTTGCCAGTTTTAAATAGCTATTGTCTCCAGGATATTTACAAAAGTTTGACACCAATAACTGGTCCGTATCACTTTATTTGACTCCGAAACCTTGATTTCATTTAACTGACAGACGGACATGGCTAAACCAACTTCCCTATCTATAAGAATCCAGAATATTAATACATTATAGGGTCGCAAATGGAAAATAAAGAAATTTCAAATGGAATGACAAACTGATATATACCCTTATCACTATGTGAAGGGTATGCAAAAGGAATGCAGAGGGCGAACCCAGCTGATTAAAATCAATTTGACATGTTAACGTTATAAAAATTTAATTTTGAATGAAATTTTTAATTTTTCTGACATTCTGCCGTTCAAACACAAAAAGAAAATACAGAGGGCGAGTTTTTGGAATTTGCCTTGAGTTTACCTTGTTGAATGTGCTTTGCAGAGAACTGTTTTCATTAAATTTAACACCAGTCTGTTTTCATCAGGACCTGTAGAAAGATTGTGTTTTTAGTAGGATTTATATATTCTTCAACAAGAGGTTGATTGGTTATAAATGTATTTTGTATTTTGTAATTTGTATTTCAAATAAAAGATACTAAAATACTGTATTTTGTATTTGAAATACTCGACTTGAAAGTATTTGGTATTTTGTATTTGAAATACAAGCGGAAGAAGTATTTTGTATTTTGTATTTCAAATACAGCAAAGCATGTATTTTGCCCAACTCTGATTATGGTCGTACATACCAGGAACACCTAACAAGGTAAAGTTATTAGCACAGCTGATCATTTTTTGCTCCCTTGTGTTAACTTTGTCAAAATTTGTTTACAGATTAAGTTCCATGTCATTGTTATCAGTGGTAACAGTGCGATCAAGGTATATTCAACAAGGTAGGATTAACTGATCAGCTGACTTCTTTTTCCGCCATATGATTTCTAGCTTAGCTTGGACACTTGTTTATGCTATACAATGGTTGTGTAAACTGTGTGTGTGTGTGTTCGCTACATTTTCGACAACCAAGCTGGAATTAGCAACAAAAAAATACATGCTGAAATTTTACAGGAAGTTGTTGTTTTAGGGACGTTCCCACCTTCTTATTCCACCATGAGTGCGATTATAGTCAGCTGTTTTTGACAATCGTGGTAAAGTTTTACAAAAACAAATGTTCGTATATTGTTTTTGTCTTGTTGTGTTGCCTAATTGCACAGACCATATTAATGGACCGTGGTGTATACTGTGTGCTTGTGTGTCAGCAACATTTTTGAGAACTTATCAACTTCAAATACATACCTAATTTTAACAAGAAGTTGTTGTTGTAAGAACAAGGTCACCTAAGAATATCTGGCTACTTTCTTTAACTATAGGGATTTCACAACATTCAGCAATTAAATATATTAGAACGTAATCAAATATTTTGGGCAGCAATGCTGCCCAAAGACAACATTGCGGCCACAAGTCCAAGTTTTTCCTTTAATTTGATCACACATATTATTTGTCAAAAGCATTCGATTTGATGGTCGTGGCGTAGGCTGCACGCAACTTGATCATTAATTTAATTTTTTAAGATGGTGTCGTCAACAAATAAATAAACAATATTCACTTTGCGGCAGAATATTTGTTAAACGAAACACAAAAATATTTTTCGACTGAGTTTTAGTACAACGCACACTATTTACATAATTTTATTTTGAAATATAAATATATGAAAAATATGTATACCTAAATTTAGTTTAAATTATTTGCGGTAGCATATTTGAATATGCAAACACGTGAAAAAACTAAAATATATTAAAAATAACTATAATCAGCTATTAACTTGCTTATCAATTTGAAAGACGAGTTGAATGGAAAAATTGATCATCAAGTCGCCTGCAATTTCGAAAAGTTTGGGTGTGTTAGTAAAAATGTTCGAGTGTATTGCAACTTGAAAGGCAAGTAGGTTCAAGGGGTTAACTTGTTTCGAAAGTGTAATATAATGCAAAACAGCCTTTAAAAACTTAAAAAAAATTCCATGGTTAATTGCATTTTTCCCTTTCACTTTTTGGGAGGAAGGCCATAACCGGATTCCAGGGGAAATATTGAATTCCCATTTTGCGGAAGCAGAGAAGCAAGGTAGAAATTTTGAGAAGCCAAATTTGCCATAAAAATATGAGTGCAATGCTTCTTGAACTAGTTACAGGGAAAAGTTAAATTTTTGTTTTTTTTAAACATCGAGGAGCAGCAAAGGTGCATTTCGTAAAAACTATAACTCAAAGTTTTTTTATTATTTTATTGCATATAAAATTTTTATGCACCTTCATTTTTTAAAACATTTTTTATTATTGACAACTAAATAAATAAAAAAACAACAAAAAATAATTTAGAAGACGATACTTAATGCGCTTAGTAACAATAGCTTGGATTTTTTGTTAAATTAAAATTATCTATTTGACTAAGTTAGTAAACCTTAGTCTTTTGTTTTCATATAAAAAGAAATTAACTAACGAAGCTTAGTTAATTTAACTTTGATTATTTTTTTGTGTGTTATTTTAAAATGCGATTAGAAATCTTCTATTTGATTTAGTTAGTAAAGCTTAGTTTTTTGTGTTCATTCAAAGAGAAATTACTTAACGAAGCTTAGTCAATATAACCTACACTATTTTTTTGTGTGTATATAAATGACATGTCGCATATCAGTAATAACGTCAAGTGACTCCATGCATCTAGTTCCCAACTAATATGCTTTGAAAATTAGTATGGCAGCACTGTATTTTTTAATTTTAGGTTGTTTGGTGTCATTTTGTATTTACTAAATTTGGAATTTTTTTTTTTAAATAAAGGCAATTATTTAAATTGTTAAAAATGCTACAAGAAAATATGCATAACTTGTGTAACGATAGTGATGATGACGATGATGAAGAAAAAAGAACTTTGTTTTGTGCAAATCTCGATGAAAGAGTTACGGAAGAATTACTGTATGAAGTGTTTTTGCAAGCGGGTCCTATTGAGAGTGCTCGGATACCTAAGGACAAAAATGGTCGACAACGCACATTTGGCTTTATCACTTATGTTCACAGATGTACCTTGCCCTATGCCCTACAACTGTACCAAGGGCTTTCGTTGTTTCGCAAAACGCTAACTATAAAATATAACTTGCAGCCACCTTCGCCGATGAGACCAGGAAATCAGATGCAGCGTTCTGGCTATGAAAATGCGTCACTGCGAGGTAGCAATTGCTCATTTAATTTCGAAAGTCCGCCACATAATCCCTTTCGAAATTGTTACTCTCCAGATTATCCGGTAGGCAATAATAAGCTGCAAGATATATCCAAGCATGCTTCTTCAAATCGAAGACTTCACATAAATGCTAGCCCCTACCAAAGAAGCAACTCCAGCAGTGAAGATCGTCATTGCGATAAAAACCGTGATCATAATAAAAGACGCCAGTTTAACAATGGAAGCAATAGATATTCCGATCAGCGTAATAGTGGCAAACATCATAGGTAGCAAACTTCTTTGTTAGCTTTGTGGATAAAGTCGGAACAGATGATATTAATAGCACTGTTAACTAAATTTTTAACAATACATTTATCACTAGTTAGGTATATGGACATAAAATATATGTTTTTATTTTTTCAATTTATCTCAGCGATCATAGTAATCAGTAATTTAAAATTACGACTTTTATTTATCCAGAAGAGCGGAAATACACAAAGATAATGGTAGTACATTAAGTTTTGAGTTAAATCAATATACATGTAAATATTTTACTAGGTAGTGAGGGAAAATCATGGGCCTTATTGTGTTTGGCGTAGTCGTGTCGAAAGTTGTCGAATACTCCACAAAAACGACAAGGATGCTATTCATATAGCATTGGCGTTTTTGTTACACGGTACCAAAAAAAACTAAAAACGACTACGCCAACGCCAAACACAATAAGGGTGCATATTTTTCAATCACAAAAGTAGTTTGGGGTTAAATATATTCCGGAACCAAATAAGAATCAACCATCGCTAAACAGCAGCTGTAGTTAAATTAACTTTCAAAAATTTTTGGTCATAAAAATTATAATCTTCTAGGTATATTGCGCCTTTTTAATTACATTATTTCCAATTTGGTGTAAGAATTATTAATTTAAATTAGTAAAGAAAAAAATTAAAGAAAAGTTTAAATTGCAATTTAATTATAAATCGAAAAATTTGGCAACTGGCTGAAAAAATTCAATAATTTTAATCAATTTTCAGTTGAAAATTTCTTATTGTTACTATTACTAAGTTCGGCTTTTTCGTATTGTTAAAAAAATATCGAGCCTCGTTAGGGGACGTGATCATACCAAATAAAGCTTAATATATAAAAAACTCTAACAACTTTAAATAAGATTTAAGAGCTGTGCCTTGTGTACCTTCATATACATACATAACCTTTCTTTTGCCCATATAATTCTACCTTTTATTTGATTGAAACTTCTAAGCCAAAATACTCATTAATTTTTATTCGTTTACAAATTTGACTTGAATTTTAATCTATACAGTAGGTTAATGCAATTTTATTTTTTCAATACAAACTTAAATTATCATTTAGTAAGAAAATGTTTTTAACATTAATTCTATTTATAAATGATTAATTATAATTTTCTATTACATATATATGTATGTTCTATGAACTTGTACATACAGTACCAACAAACAGTACAATAAAAAATATTTAAATAATTAAACCAATCGTAACCAAACCATAATTTAACGAATACTCTTAAGAGTTTTCTCAATGTTACGATATGTACGTTGTGGAATGATTTCAAGCAATAAGCGTGGGTAACTGGGATGACTGGATAAAAGTTTGAATAACGACTTCGCATAACTGCGAGTTTCGAGGCTACCTTCTAGCAAAAGATTAGCACCCGTCACAAAGAATTTATCACGTTGATCCCGTGGTAAAGTGTATATTTTATCAGGACTTAAACGTTCTATTAAACGATTCATTAGCTTTGCGGTGGTTGTGCGAACCAAAGCATTAGCATGTATTGCGCCTTTGTTGGTTAAAATATTCAAAATTTTTGGCGGCGTTAAGTTGTCACACATTGATTCAAGAGCTCGAGTTGCATCGGCTCGTATAAAACGGTTTGTATCAGCAGTACGATGTAGAAGAGCGCACACTAAGTCATCACATTCTTGTTCCAAGAAGCGTGATTTTAGGGTGAATAGTTCAGTGGCTGCTGTGCAAGCAGCTCTTGCCACCTGAGATCTTAGGTTGCGCACTGATCGAGTCAATTGTATACATAACATATGCATTTGTAGATCCATGTTTTCAGGATGATATCTTATTAAACGCACCATATTTTTAAGACCCAACATTACCACTTCCCAGTTTGAAGAATCAAGTTGATCAAATGTTTTTATTATGGCTTCACGGGGCTTTTCAAAACGTTGCAAAGTGGCTGGATAAAGTTCGGCCTGTGCCATTTTAATTGATTGTTTTACAGGAGATATTCTTCGATGCTTCTTTAAAAAATGTGTTGTTTTTGATTTTTGTTTTAAAGGCGTGTGTATTACTTTTAAAGGTATAGTCGAAGAACCCGTACTGCTGTTGAATTGTGTACTGGACTGAGAACTTGTTTCGGTGGTGTTATCTACAAAGTCTTGTTTCGAAGGTGGTCGTTCATATAGGGATTCCATAGATTTTATCATTGAGTTTCTTCGCGACAAAGCTTTGATTTCTTCTATGGTTGGAGACTGTGGTCTACTGGCAGCTAATAGCGATTTTGCTGAGTTTGTTTGGACACAACATTCCATCAGGCTATCACCCTGAGCTTTGGTATCTTCAATTGTATTGTTAAAATTTTCTCCATCTTCCACTTCTTCTACATCTTGGACTACTACAAAACTATTGTTGTCTTCTATATCCTCTTCTATAGCTAAAGATTTCGAAGATTGAGTTCTTGATAATACTGGTGGTGTGTCTTCTAGTTGTGTCTTTATACTTTCAGTCTTACTCTGTAAACTAGCTAAACTTCCATTACGTTCAAAATGCTCCCCTTTTTCAATGGGTTGATCTTCTGCATATTGTTTAACATTATCGATTATATCTTGCAATTGTAACACCTCCTCTCCTGTTTTCCATTTATTTGGGGACTCACTCGTCACTTCTGTTATTTCTGCTGCTCCACTTAGTGTTGTTTCAACAGTTGTTAAAGCTGTTGTCACAATATTGACCGCTTGATTATCTGATTCTATGTTTTGATTAGTTTCATCATTGGTTTTGTTAGCAGTTCTTTTGGGTGAATCTTCTTTAAGGCTTCTGCTGCCATTAGTAGACTGGGCAGAGGCAGTCGATTTCTGAGAATATGTTGTCGATTTAACTGAAGGTGTTGGGGTCTTAATCGATTGTCTTTCTAGATCATCTGATTTAGCTTCAGTTCTGGCTAGTTGTGATTTTGCACCATTTTGAACAGACGTTTGGGAAGATTTGTTACTAAAAGGTATAAAAAAAAATAATCATTATTATTTTTTTTTGCAGATTTAATTTTAATACTTAATTAAAAATATTACGAAGAAATAATTATTTTTTTTTTTTAATTTTTAAAAAATTAAATAATTACAATGACTGTAGATACATATTGATTTTATTTTTAATATAAAAATTACAAAAAGAAAAAAAAAAACTTAAATCAAAAAATAATTATTATTTTTGCATGAAGTATATAACATTATTTAATTTGTATTTCTTTGATATAAACACTACGGCCCCTGGTTAAAATATAACAAAGGGTTTTGTTTTATTACCATTTTACTTTATTAACTCTTTTTGCATTAAGCGTTTTAAGCTTTAAAACCACGTGAAAATTTATGTTTGCGTTTTTTAGCGCCCTAAATAATAACCAAATATAACAGTGCATTATTGATGTCATAAAAATAAATATAATTTTTTTTTAAAGCAATTTTATAATTATAACTAGTGTCTGTAGTTAAAATTGTTCATAAGGTTCATTGAGCTTAAATGTATTTATATGTAAGAACATATAACTAAAACATTCATATCTTTGATCATTTTATTTATGTATTTTTATAAGTTTGTGTTTTGTTAGGTCGCCATCAGTTATTAAAACTGTGTCAACATGACAAGTTGTTAAATCTTATTTTTTATTTAAACACTTTAAGAATATTGTTCTATTTTGTTTATTACTAAAATGTTGTACATTTGTAAAAGGCGAAATTATTTACTTGTTAATGCGAAAACTAATATGATAAGAAAAAAATAATATGATGTATACAACCTTTAACTAGTTTTACAGTTTAGCTTTCTATTCTTAATATATACATGGCCTTCTAGTTCATTTTTATGGTGGTAATTTTTATTGATAATCCCGTCACAAGGCGATTGGAGTCCATTTTCAAAACCCGCTACAGTTTCTCGTCAGTATCTTCCTGTAAGAATTGTACCAGTTCTTGTTTCAACAATTTTCAACATATTTAAAAGACATCCTTAATCATTTACTTTCCTTTAACATTTTTCGTTTATTCTTAATTTTGTTTTAAATCCTGTTTTACTCCTACCTGTCTTAATAAAATACCAGTTTCAACGCGTGGCTATAAAATGTACTTGTATCATTTGTTACTATAGTTAAAAACACATTAAATAAAAATTTATTTGTTAAGCCACAACACCGAAACTTATTAACTTTAATTTATAACCTGCCTAATTGCAAGATTAACTTTTCCTACACCAAGTATTTTATTTGTAGAAATAAAGTATCAAATACGATCAAAAACAATTTAAACCAAAATTATGTCCTGTTTCACTGCTCGTTAAAAAAATCGAAATTCTTTAAAATTCAAGTTTGTAAGGTCACGCCCGTCATAGTCTTCTAGTGGTTATTAGGAGCAGTATTCATGTTCTCTTAGTGTCTACCTGCTATTAAAAGTTAAAAAACATACCATTCAAATAAATTAAAAAAATTTTGGAGTTATAACACCCGTCACAATGAAATTGTCCTTAAGCAAAACATAGACAATTGAAAATAAACATACTTTTCTTAGACAATTGTCGCAAAACTGACTTTCCTATCAAGCAAAATTAAAAACAGATTATAAATAGAACAATGTAAAAATTCGTTGTTAATTATTAATACCCTTTTGACTTCTTATTTCTTACCTTAAGCATTTTTAATTTAATTTCAATTGTCTAGCAAATAAATCATGCAAAATTGAATTCAAAACTATTAAAAATGTAATCAATAAGTACTAATGAATTTCAATTTTGTTTTTAAATTTATTTAAGTTAAGAAAAAATAAACAAATAAATAAATAACAAATAAATAATCGTCGTCCCGAAGTTATCCAAATCTAGTGCTTGAAATTTTTAATTTTCTTATAATTAATATAAAGAACGAGTATAATGCCTTGGCAGTACTTATTAGTAGAAATGTTTACCAAATTATCTCTACTCACGAAAGTCACCTTAACCTGCGTACACTTTGTGTATATGAGGGTACTTTATTTAAAGTAGATTGTGGTGTAATGTATAATATGGTCGGGGCTGACCGACTTTACCTTTCTTGCTTGTTTGAGCTTAACATAGCCTTAATTTTCCTTCTTTACTGTCGATGACTTAATCTATTATAAATATTCCTGATAAAATTAATGTTAAAACCCATATATATATTAATATCACGCCATAATTTTTTTTAACTAAAAAAAAACACCAAAAATGAAAAGTATAGATCTGGAAAATGCACAGATTTTTATTTGATTTTGTTATGTACGAGAAGATGACGACATATTCTTAGGTTCAATGACTATTGTAAGTTCTGATACTTCATATGTATAAAAGGGATGTGTGACTCAAAAGCACAGTTTTGACAAATGATAGTAGTCTTGTCTTACCAACCCAAAATTGTTTACAGGCTTTATACCAATTAAGACCCTAGACAGTTTGATCTGTAGCACACGAACGCTGGACAGTGACACAAAATATGCTTAACAGCTTCCCTATCCCCCGACACACTACAAAACCTGCAATCATCGATGTCTAATCGTCCTATCATGAAAAAACATGTGTCCGACAGTACTCTAATATCATCCATAATAAAAGTCAACCACCTATTTTGCTTTAGATTCGAATCGAGTTATTTCGTCGCTCCTATTCAATGTGAAAACTTTTGGTCACATATTTGTTATCATTAAATTTTTTGATAAAATCTTGCGTTTTTTAGTTTAAACTTGGGACTAAGCTAACCAAACTACTTCACAGTAAAAAAGAGTGACGGAGAAAATTCCAATCAAAAAGCAGAAAAGCAAGTTACAATGGCTCTTTCGCAAAAACAGAAAAAACTTCGTCTCCCTCGGATCGTAATGTCCTCATATAGTTCCGGAAACCCTGGCCCTGACCCTTTCCGTAGAAGTGGAGTGCGAGCAATACTTTTAAACGACATTTTGTATTTTGTTTGCAAATTTATAAAAATATCTTATAATTGGCTTTTTGCATTTCAGATTATGATATGTTGTTTGCTATTAAAGTATACAATGATAACGAAAACATTAGTTTAATGATTTGCCTTAACTTTATCGGTCATTGTTGGAAACTCATTGCGTTATTGGTGGCTTGCCTGGTTAAATAAGGACTTCTTTAAGGGCAATCGGTGTAAGTATTAATAATATAAAGAGCTTACGCCGAACAATTTACCATTTCTTATAGTTTTTTTAAAACTGCAAAAGTAATATTTGTGTAAAATCCTTAAGTAAAAATATTTTTTGCATTAACTTTAATCAATGTTTCTAAAAATTTTACTTTTAATAGTCACTTTTGAACATTCTGTAAACATAAACATGTCAAAAGTGATTTTTAACAAAGTTATAAAAAACAACATAAACTAATATTAAACATATTACTTTGTAAACAATTTTAAAGAGAAACAAACGAAAGGTCAGTTTAACAAACATGTGTTCAATTAAAAAAAAATTTATTTTACTTTATGAAACTAAAATCCTTCAAAAAAATATATTAGAAAAAAAAACACAAATTTTCAAATAAAATTTACGTACATACATATGTATGTTCATGATAAGAAAATATTTTTCTTTTTAGACTTACATTTCATCCATAGTTTCTAAGGATATAATTGGTGTATTCGCAGTCTCATTAGTTTCAAAAATGCCTCTCTTTGCATGATAATCTTCAAAACCATTCTTCTTATTATTTATTTCTACATCGTCAATCGATTTTTTACGTTTACAATAGTGACAACAAAAACAACAATAGAACTTAAAAAACTTCTTTATCTTTTCACCAAAAGCCGGTCGTGTATTAACAAAATTTTCCCACAAATATTCTTTGCACGCATATAACGCATTTCTAGTCCTTGGTAAAACGTGGCCACAATTAAATAACATTTTCGAAAATTAAACTCTAATAACAACGACAAATGCCAACAGTATAGAAATTGTATTTTAGACAGCTTTTATCACGTTGTGACGTAAATTTTTTAGTAATTTAATTGCGAATTATAGATTAAAGCTTTCTTTACACCATTCCTATAGTCATATGAAAATTTTATTTATCTGTTCCTTAAAAGGATTTCGTTTATTGTTTCTAGTGGATATTGTCCTAATTTAAGGACAAAGACATTTTTAAAATCCTTCAAACTTTAAAATCAACATAACTACAAACAAATATTTTATGTTTTTAAACGTTTTTTGTTGTGAGTTAAACAGCAGAATGTTTTTTTCCTTTTAAAGTTTTGTTGTCCTTTTTTACGTTTTATTTAGTTAAAAATAACCACGTTTGTTAAATTTTGTTTAACGACTGAATTTTGTTTTTGACCACAACATGGTCTAAAGTCCTTTTTCAGTACTTACCACACTAATAAACATACTAATACATATGCAAAAACAAACACTCACGTGCACCTTTCAATGTTTATAAGTATGTCTAAGAAAGTCAAACACAAAAAATTCATTTACATAGATAAAATTAATTTTGAAATAGTATTGGGTGTAAACAAAGTTTTTTCGTAGAATTTAAAATTTTTATGTGGCTTTTCTGCAAATATAGTTTTTTAATTTCTTTAATTTATTGAAATTTTTAATCAAATCTTTTTTGATACATATTTAAAGGAGTATCATTTTTGATTGATTATCGCCTAAACTGTATACGATAGAAACAAAATTTAAGAAGCATCGTATTCCCTTCAAAAGATAAGCTAAAACCCAAGGGTTCAATATATTGTACAAATTATATTTTGGTCCTTTTTGTAACTTCTAAGCCAATAAAGATAAAAATATAAATCGAGTTCCACAAGCTTTTAAAATATATGAGGGGCATTCCACCGTCACGTGTTGGACAAATTCAACTATTTTTTAGCACTTATTTTACATACAACTTATAATTGGTAATTCAAAATTCAATTTTTTTTCTTTTATTAATTAAACTGCGTGGTAGTATTCAATCTTACATCGAACTTGTTTTTAATAATTCAGAAAATATTAAAGAAAAAATTAAACAAACTTCGTCACGTGTGGGACAGCCTGAGTCAACCAACATTTAAAATTGTAGTGTTTAAATCCAAATTTCAGCGAATCAGTTGCACATAGAGAAAAGATGTCTAAGAAAGAAATTACAACTAACAACCACGCTTTCTTATGATGGTAATAAATTTTTAATAAAAAAAATATTTATAGGTAAAAATTAACTTTTTTATTTCGTCACGTAAGGGACAAATGGCGTCACGTAAGGGACACAGTTGAAATTATTTTTATAAAATACACAAAAATCAAAAGTTAATTGCAGTTTTGTCTACAGATAAGCTATAACTTTGCAGTCCACAATATTTTGATTGGCCTTGATGAAATAAAAGTTTGAAATTCCTCTAATGGCATGGTGATTCAGATTAAATTTTTTCTCAGATTTTTGAGGATAGCACATAAATTACCTGGGTTTTTGAAACTAATTAAGAAGCCAAATAAGCAAAAAATTAAGCTGACTAAATGGCTAAATGTTTGCTTTGGCTTATCATTTTCTCTTATACCAATCTCCTTATATTTTCGCCGATTCCATCTATTATACCCTTTCCATTAGTTGTAGCAAAATATTTGCAAAAAATGGCTTTGCGTACTTTGCGCTCAGCATTGATATTAATTTTACCATATAGCGGTTTTTCAATTCTGATTTCGAGCCATTGCTCCAAACTATTTCCACTAAAGGTAAATCTTCATTTTTCGTATTTACTAAATCGAACAGCTTATTTAAAAAATAAAAGAATGCATTTTTGTCTTTAAAATTCGCATCCGAGCACATAAGGTAGAGTAAGTGCGGGTAACGTGGTATAGACTGGTATTGTGGTATTGTAAGTTTTTTCTTTAAGCTAATAATATAAAGATAACAAAAACAGGCTAAATATATTGCTGCTCTCAGAAAATTAATAAAGCAATACTTTAATTAATATTTGCAAGTAATTTTGGGAGTCAGTTGCAAGAAATCGTTTTGGTGTGTGATCGACTTTTTTTGCTGGTGGGAAAACACAAGTTTTTTCCTTAAACGGCGTGTCCGCTATGTTGCAAGATGTTTCGAGCTAGCGGATTGGGATGATTTTCCAGCTTATTAAAGTACTTGTCCACATAGTTAAGGATTTCGCATTTTACTTGTGGAACTTCTAGTTCCTTGGAAGTTGCTGCTCTTAACATACCAAGGAGCACCAGTTATTATTCTTAGAATTTGGTTTTGACGGCGTTGAATCTTTTCTATGTTAAAGGCGGAAGCAGTGCCCCATAGTTGTATCCCGTAGCACCAAATTGGTTTCAAAATTGAGTTGCAGAGCAGAAGTTTACAATCAAGACGTAACACAGAGTTTCTACCAATTAGCCAATGGATTTGGGCCATTTTAAGTTTTAATTGTGACAACTTTTCATCTATGTGGAGCTTCCATGTGAGGCGGCGATCTAAGTGAATGCCAAGATATTTTGTTTCAATACGCTGATGCACCGTATGGTTGTTAATAAAAATTGGGGGACACGTTTTCTTGCGTAAAGTAACGTAGGTGCATTTTTGTTCGTTTATTTTAATACCCCATAATTTTGCCCATTTTTCTACTTGGGATACGTGATGCTGCAGTTGTTTCGAGGCCTCTTTAGGGTCTTTATGAATACTGAGAAAGGCGGTATCATCAGCAAAAGTCGATATATGAGTAAAATCGTCACGGAATTAAAAGTGTGGCAATCTAAAAAACATATAGGTATACGACATTACCCGCACTTACTCTATGCTTGAAAATTTACTTTGTAAAAAGTTGAAGCTTAAACAACAGGACACTCGTTCGCGACCATAGTGCGCTTTGAACTTCATTCTGGTATTCACAAGCGAAAGGCATTGCAAAATCAATTTGAAGGATACGTACACCTTCAATAAATTGGTCTTTCTGAAATTCACCTACTTGGATTTTTTTAAATTAACCTGTTTCATCACAATATGAACTGAATTCAGTTTGTCTTTCAGTTCAACTTAACTTGTTTAATGGGTTGTCAAACGTGATTTATTATCTGAATTTTTCCCCTTCTTTCCATATGCAGACTTATGCTTAAGTCTATGGACAGTAATAGTTTTTTATTTTCAGAAAAAAGTCACATTAATTTTTCCAGCACTTAAAATCTAAATAAAGATCACATAAATTTTTCAGCAACCAGTCGTTACAGTAGTTTTGTTTGTCTTCATGTGTTATAAATTTGCACTAATCTGAAGGAGTGTTTTTTATGGGAAGCACATCTTAAGGTCTAAGACTACAAAGTTTTTAAAATTTTATTTCTATATTAGGATTAAATTCCGTAAAAATGCAGAAAGCTTCCCGTAGATACATAGTTAAATAATTCTTCCAACGCCTTTCTTTAATTCCATTTCCCCAAACCACAACCAAAGCATTTGCGCCTGGACAGGTTTATACTATATCTGGACGGTAATAAAAGGCTTTCACATCCTCGTATTACGAGTTGACATTTGACATGTCCAAGCTTGAACTTTCGGCTGGAGCAATATTAAATTTAGGCGCTTATTTGGTTGTTATCGCTCTTTTTTTGCTTGGCGATTGAGGAAGGGCTTTTAAAGCCTTTTGAATAGCTTTTGATAAAGTTTGTTTGGACTTTTAAGAAGGTTTTGGTACTTACAGAAGGACTGTCAATATTTTGACATCGATTTCTTTATTAGGCCCTTTGCAGGCTTTTTTCTATATTTTTCCTTAACTTGCAAAGTTTTTAAATCGATTTCTGAAATACTTTCTCTTTTTCGCTTATAAAGCTCACGTATTCTTCTCTATCAGCTAGGGCTAAAGGTTGGATCATCTTCCTTACGCTTTCCGCGAAGTTTCCGGATATGTTCAGTACTGGTGGAAGATTGTATTTTAGTCATATTTGGATAAGCCACAAATGTAGTGCAGTAAATTACAAATATAGTTTGTAGATGGCAGAAAGATTGAAAGATTTCAGATATGTTAATTCTTGGCGTCACGTGTGGGACACTTTTTATCACGAAAGAAAAACTATTTGCTAAGTGTTTAAGTGCAAATTTTTTTGTCAGCTTTTAGACCACCAAAAGTTAGCTGTAAACAACAAAAATCAATTTGTTTAGTTGACTTGCCTTACAGTTATTAATAAAAAAAGAAAAACGGCGTCACGTGTGGGACATAGAAATTTACCTTTGCATTGTAATTATTTTCTCGGGAACAAAGCACTTTACAGCAACAAATATTATACGGTTTAATACCGCTCACCACGCCCTTGAACGCAGAAAAGAATATTAGTTCTTATGTGAAAAACAATATTAGCAGCGACCTCTCAAAAAATGGTGTACAATGAAAAAGAAAAGCTAGATTCTTTATACTCTCAAACAAATAACGGTATTTATGAAAATAGTGATCTACTCGTCACGATGAATGTCAATTTTTTGAGATGAGAACTTAATCTCTCTATGTAGATGCAAAAATATAAAAAAAGTCAATGTTTGTAATATTGTTCAGATTTCCGTTTTTTCATGGAATGCTCCATGAACTCATTATTGGCACTTTTTTGAAATTTTGAACTCTTAAGGTTTTAAAAGGGTGAAAGTTATATTTTGGTACTTTGAAGGTACTGTTTGTAACTTCTTAATCAATAAAAAAATAAACGTTTAAATTGCTTTCGATAGCTACAAAACAAAAGTACCAAATTTTAGGCACTTTTTTAATATTTTTTAAAATTATTTTTTGGATTTTTTTTAAATTTAATTTAAAAATGTAGATCTAATTGACTCTTGATCTAAATTGAGAACGAAAGTTACCTAGGTAGACAAAAGGTACTTTTCTCACAGTATGTTGTACTTTCTTACACTTTTTCAGATCATAAGTTTGGATATATGAGAATAAGGAATGTTGACCCAGAATGGGGGTTAAAAGTGAATTGACTGGTCAAAAGTACTTTTTTTTATATTTTAGGTACTTGTTTGCTTTGTTAAAATTATAAAATCGAGGAATAAATTTAAGTACACTATTTTGTACTTTTTTTGAACTTTTTGAGACTTAAAGTCTAGAAATAAATATAAAATTAAATTAAAATTTAATCTAGACTGAAGTGGAAATTAAATAATTTTAAGTTAAATTATTTAATTATTTTATCTTTTAGTTACTTTTCTGCATTTTTTTTTGAGATTATGGGTCTAGAAATATGAAATTAAGGGCAGTTGACCTCAATTGAGGACAAAAGCTTACTAATAAGGCATAAAATATAATTTTTCAATATTTCACATATAATTCCTCGTACAAATTTCAAACTAATAAAACTGGTTTTAATCTTTTAAGAACAAGGTGATTGTTTAGAGTTGAATCTTTACTACATTTACGTTTATTACATGACCTTTTAATGTAAGCTAGACAAAGGTGCATTGACTCCTTATGTACTTCAAGAAAACTTTAAAATATTCCTCAAACAATGTTATTGTTGCACATCTATCTTCAAAAATGGCAAGACAAACAAATGAATGGATGTCATTAAATTTACTTAAAATGTGCTCTAATATAATGGGTATCACTAAAAGTGTGATGGATAAAAAGTTAGGTCATACGTCCAAAATCTTTAATATCCACCTAATATTCAACGCGCAGTAGACGACTAGGTGTTTAGTAGCCATTAGTGAATTATATTTAAACAGCACTCTACCAGTGCCGGCAAGTTAGCAGGAAGTGGTGGAAAACAACACACTTACAAATATTGTTCTATTTTCTTTTATTTCTGCTCCATTTTTGCTAGCTATGTTTGCATGTATTTCCGTTGAACTTTCCCTATGACTTTTTTAATATTTGATTTTCTGTTAAGTAATGTAATCAGAGGATATTTTATGCAAAGCAAAAGGTTCTACTGATTGTTTAATTTATATACAGTGTAGGGAGAAATAATAGCATAAGAGAAACCGCTTGCAAAATCCATTGGTGAATATAAATCTATATATTTATGTTACTAAAATACTGCAAATAATAGCGGGGTTTCTAACAAGGGCAACTGTTTTTCTCTTTTATTTTTTATTTTTTTATATCCTTTAAAAAAGTATGTAATAACTATCATTCCATTTTAATTTTACAAGACAATTTGCGAGTTTTTAAAGCATACTATATGTAATTACTATGTAACGTTATGGTGTTGTAAATATCTTTATCCATGAAGCGGTGCTATTGATTTCATTAAAGTTGTACTAAATTTTTCACCACTGTTGCCAAAAAATAATTTTTATTTGCAATTTTCACTTGTGATATTTAAAAATTCAATTAGTTTAACTATTAAAAAAACATTTGCGAAAATTTAGTAAAAAAAAAATCGCTGCAAAATTCATTTAAAATTTAACTTAAGAATTAATTATATTAATTATTTCTATAGAAATCCTTGGTTTTTATCCGAAGTGCAAGAGCACCTTCCTCAATATTAAATTTATTTTATCTTCCTCAAGTATTCTAACCTAAAAAAAACGACTTAAAATTCCAGCTTAACATATATCTTTATAATAAAACAAAAATTTTAAAAACAAAACTAAATGGCATGCAGACAGAAATAGTGGATGCCAAGACATTTGTAAAAAACCCTCCCCCTCTTAACGTAGTCTATAGAATGACTTTCCTAAGAAGGAAACACTCAAACTCACGCACACATAAAATGTTAAAGCTTTGCCGAAAAAACCCAAAAACCACCCTTTAACCCAACTATAAGATTTCTTTTAAAGGCAATTAATTTACGATAATGTCCGTGTGTAGGCAGTTTTGAAATAAAATACTTGTTCCCACTCAAGTTCTCAATATTTTATAACGTGCATATTTTTTTTTTGCTTTACGATGTTAATAATTCTTCATTAGTAAGAATTTACAACCAGTTTTCTGGTGACTTCGAATTGGGGTCAATTTAAGCATTTTGGACATTTGTAATAATTTAGCATTTTTTCATTACTTTACTCTAGTTTTTCTTTATTGCTCTTGAAGACTAGTCAAAGAATTTCTTAAGTACTTCTAATTAACTTTGAAACTTTGTTTTGCTTTTTTATATAAAAAATTAAAAACCGCATGTCAGGTTTTACCACCTCCCTCCCCTAAGCTGACCACTAAGTTTTGAAGTTAATCTTATTCCAAAATGTAGGTCAACTTGCGATGTTTACGTGCAGTAATTTTGTTGTCACTGCTTTCAATCATTTTGTGGTTTTGCGGTAAAGAAAAGGAACAACAATTTTCAATAACTGATATGTTACATTTGAAAAAACGAAGTGGCATTTAAAAACGCAAATAAGAATCGATACATGTACAAAATTAATGACATCCATTATGTAAAATGACCTATTTGAGAATTTTTAATTTTCATTGAGTATAGCAAATAAGGTTTAAAAAAAAAATTTAATTTTTATTTACGCTTTTAAAATGCGTAACTATTATGTAAGGTTTTAATGAACATTTTTAAAAAAGGATTAGCTTAAGCAACGCCTAAAGCAATTTTTAAATATAAATGGTTAAAATCGAATTAGGGTCAATTTTCTATCTTAGAAAATGTTGCATTTTTCGACAAACTGTCAAATTTTACTATTAGAAATATTTTTTTAATGCCGTATCTCATTATTGTTAGCAGAGGTAAGGGTATTAATTAAACATTAAAGGAAAAATATTAGTAACAAGTAACAAGTAAGAAAGTTATAGTCTGTCCCTCCCGACCATGTAATTTCTAACTCCACAATTTATTTTATATTGAGTACCATCATATGTATTAAATTTCTGCAGAAAAAGGTAATTTTCAGTAGTAAATATAAGGGGCGCGTGAAAATTTATATTTTCAGTACCAAAGTAGTGACATAAAAATCTAAAAAAAAGGTTTGGCTATAGAAGTGTAGTTTTGGCAGTTATATCCAAACAATTCCGGCTTAAGAGGGACGAATTTCTAGTCTCAAATTGACTTCGTAGTCAAACAAAACTTTCAAATAATTTACGAATAAAAAAAGTTTAGAAAAAAATTTTTTTGTAAGTTATCTAAAAAGATTGGCCAATCTTCAACAGTTTCAAAAGTTCAAACAATCAAGATGACTCTAAAAATTACTTTGATTATAAAAGTAGATGAATATTCAACCAGACAGATGGATGGATATGCTTTAACCTACTTAAAAAGTGATTCTGAGTAATGGATACAATCGAAGGTGGATTTTAAACTTTTGGTTTGAACGTAACAAAGATCTGCATAAATGCACCTTGCCTGTTCATTATTTTCTTAAAAGTAAAAATAAGGCAAATACAGTTTATTGTTATAACAAATTGGCGTATAAGAACTTATTTGCCGCACGGCACATTTAAAAAAAAATTAAGGAATTGATTATATATTAAAATGGTTTTTTTTGCAATAATCCATTTTTATTATCCACAGTAGTAGAATTTACTGAAAGTTGTTCCGCTTAGTTGTTTACTTTTTGTATTTTAAAAAAGTGAACTAACAAAAAAACACAATAAAACTGGAAAAATAAAAAAATAAAAAATTGTTTACATATAACAAATGCAATATTTTGCCGCATTTCAAAGGAAGATAATATATTAGTGTTCAAAACGAGCATATAAGGCCTAAATAATTGTTGATTTTCCTTCAGTTAATCTTAATAATTTTTATATATTATTCTAAAATTAAAAAGAACTAAAATTTTTTTAACCCAAAAGCCTCTATTGACGCTTTTATTTAAAAAGAAATTTTACGTTTACGTACGGAATTAACCAAACGTTCTTAACCTTTGGTGTGCCGTGTGCCAAAAAAGAACTTTAACTCATTATATTTTTTAATTAAGAAACTTGTTGGCTTTGCTTAACTCTTAAAAAACATTTGTCGGGCTAAAATGTATACAAAACGTTTTTATTCATCAATAAGTTTTGCTATGTTGTTATGTAAGTACATACATATCGTGACCTAAAATCCAAAAAGGGCGTATCTCACATTAAAAAAACTTTGAGTCTAAGAAAAAGATCTTATCTAATGAGCAAATAACTTGCGTTATTTATAACTTCAAGGCTGGCAAAAGAGTTGCAAAAGTATTGAGCCATATTTCTTATGGTTTCATTACTTAATCAACACTTTTTTTCAGTTCTTTAGTTAAAATGTTAAAATGTTGTTAATGTAAGATACGCCTTTTAAGGTTTTAGGTGACGATATGTACACACTTAGCAAATTTTTTATCATTTCTTGTTGTACGTCTTCACGAGACAAATTCGTGCCACGACAAATGTCAAAATCCAAATAAAAAAAATTCGATATTTTTATACTGATTTTTTATACACTGAGTTTGACGTTTGCCATGAATTGGTCTCGTCATGACGTATAATTTAACATTTAAATTACTTACAAATTTGAAGAAACTATAGTTGGCTTTATAACGAGTTTTTGTCATTAAATGTTAAACGAAAACTTCTTTTAGAATTATATTTTTTTAAAATGATTTTGTCTCTTGCTTAATAATTATTAACATGCAAATTCAACAAGTTTTCAAGTTTTAGTTTAACGAACTCCTCCCAACTCTTATAAAATAACAGAAAAGAACAATTAATTTAAAAAAAACTTTATTACGTTTAAAGCAAAAAGTTCCCTGAACTTCACTAAATCCAAGACAAACTTTCTAATTATCCTGCAAACAAATCAAAAAGGCTGACTGGCAAACAAACTAGCAGACAGACAAATTAAACTTTTACCATAAAAACAGTTGTTGTTGTTGTTGCTACATACCTCTGCGTTAGAAATTTATCAACATTTTCAAAACGACGACCGTTTGTGGTAATTGTTGTTATACTTTCAGTTGATTGTTGTTTAGGGAGTTTGGTCCCACCTGTAGAAATTATAAATGTATCATCTAAATTTGTAACACAATTGTTTGAATCCTTTTGTTGAAGATTTTCTGACATTTTGAAATTCTCTAAAAAATTTATAAAAAAAATAAAATTTAGTACAAAATTTGTAGGCAAATATTAGTTGTTTTTTCTAAAAACCTTGATTTCCACAATTGGCTTTTTGAGTAGTATTTGTTATCGAACTGGCATTATGACGATTAAAATGTTGCGCTCGGTTTGTGTTGTTGTTCGTGTAATAGTAGGGCGGGTTTTGTTGTTGCTGTGGCTTATGGTGTTGTGTAGCAAAGTGATTTTGAAACCTTTTTCGATTGGCCAACTGAGAATGATGGTGTTGTTGTGAAGTTAAAGTATAATTAACCTTTGGATAAGTGGAGTTCATATTATACTGCTGCTGTTGTAGATGAGCATAGGCACCCATGCCAGGATAATAATTTGGAGGTTGATATATGCGATATGTGCTATTCATATTCATTGTGGGAAATCTATTTTTGTTAAAGAAGTTAAAAATAATTAATTTTTAAATAAAGTTTAATTTGAAGGTAAATATTTACGAAACTCTTGTTAAAAATTTTATCTATAAATGCTGTTTTATTTTCATCAGCATTGTCTGTCTTATTCACTAAAAATTGCTTACAGTTTATTAAGACTTATTTAAATTTATTTTATAATACACATAAAAAAGTTTTAATGAGGAAGGCCGTTGAAATGTAAATGCTTCTTAGTATTTACCTTGAATTATTGGCTTGACGAGTGAACCGACCACTTATACCATCCCCATCACCGCCACTACCATCGCTGTTTCCTAATACTTCGTTGCTTTTTGTACTACCACTACTACTGGTATAATTGCTTTCAGAGCTTCTTCCATCAACGGAAGAATCTGAGCATGCATTGGCCACTAAGCGTCGTGTTGCATGATAAGGGTATTCAGCTGGAAAATGTGTTTTTAAGAAAAATAATATTTTAGATGTTTAAAAATTGTGTAAATGTCTAGAGTTTACCTTAAAAGCAATTGGTTTTTAGTGTTTTTAAGTTCAATTTTAAGACTCTGTTTATTTAACTAAAACATTTACAGAAAAATAAATTAAAAACAAATATAGTTACAAGTGAAACCAGGGACCGTAACCATTATATCAAAATAAATTAATCTCAAAATTATAAATAATTTTCTTTCCTTCGGAAAAATATAATTAAATAAAAAAGAAATTATGTATATGAATTTAAGCCAAACTAAAAAGCAAAAATTTGTATTTAAAACAATTAGCTCAACAATAAATAAAAATAAGCCTAATTTGTGCTATACAGTGAACTCGCGGAAACGTGAACTAATTTTTACCAAGGGTGTTCATGTTTTCGATTTTGTTCACGTTTCTGATTGGATATGTTTTAATTATTTTCTAATGAATTTAATTTTTTTTTATCAATTTATTGTTACTAGTTAAAAAACATCCAAATCTAGTCAAAACTTAACAACACTTTAACCCGAAAAGTCCAATTGAAAAATTTTAAAACCTAAGTTTTTTAGGTAATACATAACTGTCTTATTAATCTGACCACAAAAATCAACTTTTTGCAAAAAAAAACTATGTACATCGCTTATAGATCCTTTTATTGCATAATTCGGGGACTCCCAAAACTAATAAAATTAATGTAAACCAAAAAAAACCTCAGAAAAAACTGTTCACGTTTTAAAGCTTTCAATGTTTGTTCACGTTTTAAAGTAGTTAATGTTAAATAAAAAGTGTTCACGTTTCTGGATGTTCACGATTCTGGATATTCACGTTTCCGCGAGTGCACTGTATTTAATTTTTGTATATAATTATTTATTGTTTCAATTTAATAGAAGAAACAGAAAAAAAAATGAAAATCAAAAATTTAAAAAGCTCTTGGTTTTTAAAAATGTTAGTCAAATACTTTGCAAGTTCAAAAAAAAATAATAATTTACAGCCCCTGAACAAAAGCTTTAAATAATGTCGCTTTTTTGCTTATAAAATGCCTAAAATATTATTGGTATACAAAGGTTTAAGGACTTACTAAAATATATTTTATATATATATATATTCTTAAGGTAAATATTAATAATAAGTATTTTTATATTGAGTGTACTGGTAAAACTATGGATCTTACCTTGGTTAATAAAATATATTTTTATTTTGCACTAGAAAAGATCTTAAATTTAAGTGGAGCTTACCAGCATGGTTATTTTAAACTACATACTACACACTAAATTAAAAACAGCCACAACTCAAAATCAAAAATTTCAATAAAAAAGAAAATGGCTGTTATTGTTTTAAAAAATTTAGTTTAACAGTAAAATAAACTTTTTAAGATAATATCATAATCACACATAGATCTTAATTGCGTAGTAAGCACATTTACGTAATTAAGGCCTTAATTGAGCTCAATTTACCATACAAGATTTTAATAAACAAATTGAGCAATTAGTAGTAAATTGCTTCACTTCATGAGTTAAACCCTGCTTATATGTATAATAAGAACTGTGTTAAGTTAGTATAAAAGCTTAAAAGCTTTTAACATGTATGCCATGGTGAAATAATAAGGTGACCTTGTCCCTACAGCAAAAATTTCTTGTAAAAATGTAATATATATTTTATTGTAGCTAAATTCTAGCTAGATTGCCAAAAATGTTGCTATTACACATACACCATAAGCAACCATAATATTACATAAAAAAATTTTCCAACCTAAGCTAGAAAACATATGGCGTAAATAAAAGTCAGGTGATGTGTTGATCCTACCTTGTTCAATGTACCTTAAAATAAAAAATAATATTTTTTTACCTGTCATATGCTAATTGAGTAAGCCTAATTATTTATGTGTGAACAGAAAAGTTAACTGCTCAATTCATTTTCATTTGTCTTAATTAAATGCAAACGAAATTTCCGTCCTCGTTTATTTTAAATTGTGGCTGTTAACGTTATAGTGGAAGATATACATATATAAAAATAAAACTTTTTTCTAATTAAAATAAGTGCAATTACGAAATAATATGTATACTTTAAGCCGGGGACAAAAAAATATTTTTTTGTATTAACTTTTAAGCAAAAAAAAATTTTTAAAAGTCTATTCAAATAATTTTGATAACTGTAATTTTCAGAGGCCAAATTACGGCATTCGATTCGAAATTTTACTCTATCGAGTTGTAAATGCTTTTAATATACATCGGAATTCTTATAAGAATTTTTAAATTTCGATTCGAATCGAATACCGTAATTTGCCTCCTGTTGATTTCTATAACAATAGGTATGTTCATTTACAGAAAATTATCAATAATTTTTGATAACTATTTGATAAAATAGCAATTAGAGAGCTAATACAACTGTAAATCTACTAGTAAAAATTTAACTATGAGAAATTATTTAAAGTCTCTCTGTCATTATGCTTTAAAAAAAATTTATAAAGTAAGTTTACAATAACAAAATGCGTTTGCTTGCAAGTTTTGGCAGTAAAAGTGTTCATTTACTTTGAAATATTTTTGAGAGAAATTTTGAAATATTTCTTTTTACTATCTCTTTACTAGTAATTACTGGAAAGTTATAGAACAAAACTAATAATATTAGCGAAAAACGCCTGTTTTTTTTAAACTCATTTGGTTTTTAAAAAATCTAGTTTATTACCATCAAAATATTGTTCTTAACTCTACTTTTTTCTATGCCTGTTTTTTTTTCTTTATTAAATGAATTACGAAAAATTTAGAAAAACAATAATTAGTTTCATTAAAAATCGTAGTTAAATAAACTAGCATTTTAATTAAACAAAATAGTTTTTAAATAAAAAGGACATTAGAAAAAAAATCAATTAAATCATTGAACTTTTAGGCCAGCTTATGTAAAAAAGGGTCGATATTTTTACTGTGCATATTGTTGCACTTTTTTAAATTTAAATTACTGCCGAAAAATTTTAATTTCGAAGTGTTTATATTTTTAGCATCAATAATTTTTAGACTGTGTATCAAAACCGTATACATACGTAATGGGGGTTCTATGCATGCGTGCAAATGTAACGCCCAAAAATTATAGTCGGAGACAAAGCTTTAAATATACCAATAGTTATTATTAATTTAATTTAATAAATAAAGAATTGCTTTAATTGTAATCCAATGTCAATAAAATTCTACAATATATGTATGTAGATAATATATTTTTAAATTTGACAATAAAATGTAAAATGTAAAATGTGAACATTTTCTAATAAAAAATGTAGGGAAACGAAAATAATTTAAAAAAAATAAAAGAATTTTTAAAAGATACATGCTAATCACTAGTTTACCTAATTGCACAAATATATCTTTTAATTAATTATTTTCGCAGCACTGTGCAAAGAAAAACCTACTAAAAAGGGACTGCTAAGGAATTTGTTTTTTTATTTTTTAAAGTTCAAGGAATCGTCTGGTCGTTAAGTCAACAAAACAAATAAACAAAATGAGCCGTAGTAGCAAAAGTGAAAAGAAATTACAAGTTTTCATTATGCTTTTTCTATTTTACCTTTAAAATTAAAAACTAATTTTCAATGAAATATTTACCATTTGATTTTTTTGTTGAAAGTCCATAATTATATGAATTTGAGGCAAAGGCATGATGAAAATTGTTATTATTATGATGGTTGTCTTCCTGAAAAAAAAATTAAAAAAACAATAACTAATTTCACAATTTTATTAAACATGTATGTATGTATGTGTTAAAAAATATTAAATAATTACACACCCATTTGAAAAAGTTTGCTGGCACTAAATTATACAAAGGATAATTATTGTAAATTTCTAACATTTTACGTTTATTGCTAAAGTTATTATCAATAACAAATGGTAAAATCATTTGTTATTCGATTTTTTTAACTTTAATTTAAAATATTTTCTACACTTTCAATTATGTTTAAATATTTCTTTTATTTATCTTTTAGAGTCCTTCACTGACGAATGCTAAAGTAATACTGTCTTGTAAAGTCATGCTACCATGCACTTAAAAATATTTTTTTTTTATTTTTATAACAAGTGCATATTGCTTCGTTCTCATGAACCCTCTTTTTGTAAACTCAACTACACAAATAACTATAAAATGTGTTTTATAAATTGACATAGCCGGAAAGTTTTAATTTTGTGTAAAGGAATACAGAGAGAAAAAAAAGGAAGAAGCAATAAAATTTTTGGTCTCTTTGGGAGGAAACTAGTTTATATATATTAAATTTTTTAACAGCGTTTCATGCATGTTAGTTATCTAAGTAACTGGTATTTATATCATATGTAATAGCAGGTAACATATTTTGATAATAAAATTAATTATTAACAATACTTAGAACTTTGCAATAATTTTAAAAAATAAAAAAAATTAACATTCCCAAATTATAATTTTATAAAAATAGTTTAGGCTTAAATAATTTTTTTTGGAAATCA
>OY757188.1:105573195-105693330 GCA_963583895.1 Melanophora roralis | reverse complement strand
AATCATTCGTATACGTATGTAAGTGTTTGCGGTATTTCGCTTAAATTTTTAATACTAAGAGGTAAAAATTATAAAAAAAATATTTTTAGGTTCTTTTTGTAACTTCCAATACAGATAAAAAAACAAATCGAATGGCGTCCTACTGGTCTTGAAAAAACATAAGTAAGTTTTTGGTAAGTTTTGACCAATTAGGATCTAAAAAGGGTAAATAAATACTAAATATTGGTACTTTTAAGGGGTTTTTTGCATTTTCTTAAAATGATGATGTGCATAGAAATGTGACATAAGGGCGTTATACCCATATCAAGGCCAGAAGTGAACAAAAGGTAATTCTTTCATATTTTTGATACTTGTTTAAATTTTTTTTGCAATTATGAGCCTTAAAAACTTAAATTTTTTTATTACTAAATTAACTAGACAGTCAAAAAAATTTTTTTTTTCATTTTTGACATTTTTTACCTTTATTAAAGCCCTTATGACACTTGCTTTTTTTTGCATTTTATAAAGTTTGAAGAACAGTACCTACTTATAATATAGGAAAATTACACTAAGTGTGAAGAGTTAAGCTATATAACGAAAAATACCAAAACGTCAAAAGCTCCCCAAATGCAATTGATAAAAAAGCAGAAGCTGTCAAAAAAAATGTAAAAATTTTTAACTTAAACTTGACGTTTTAAGATTAAAACTCTAAACATGTTGTCAATTTGATCAGTTTATAGTTAAAAAAGCGATTTTTCGCGGGTTTATTAAAAATTAATTCAGATTTTCCGCTCTGCAACAAAATATCAAGTGGGCAACATTGTTTCGTTTGTTTACTTTTTATCATAATACATATATATTTTGTTCTATCTAACATTTGCTATTTCTTTCTTTCAATCCAAAAGCAATCAATTAAGAAAAAAGCAAGTGTCATAAGGGCTTAAGAATACCAGCAATTAACTCGCTATTTTGTTAGCGAAGCTTAAAATATTAATTAAAACAAATTACTAAATGCAATAAAAAAAATTTAATCTTCCTAGTCTGGAATCTAAGATTTATATTTTTATTACTTTCATAGCCCTTGATATGTATCATGTAAAAAAATAGTTTTGCCACTTAGTTGACTTCTGACCCCAATCGGGGTCAACATACCTAAATTTTATAATTCTAGAAGAACAAAAATATCAAATAACATTTTGCTGAATTCCGAATCTGAACTGGATCCATACTGTTTAATTATCTTTAATAGGTTCATAAGCTCTCAAAATACAAAAAAGTACTAAAAATATGAGAAAGTACTTTTTACCCACTTTTCTGAGTTCAGACCTTATGAGAAGAAAAAAGCCTTTAATTTTATTTTATTTAGAATCAGTGATTGAAAATTTATAAAAAAACCCAAAAAAGTACTTTTGAACCACTTTACTCACACTTGACCTCATTCTGTGTAAAACGCCCTAATTTCATATTTTAAGACTTATGATCTCAAAAAATGCAAAAATAGTTTTACTTTATTGGTTTTTGACCTTAATCTGGGTCAAAAGTTTTTAACATCATTTTTCTTTACTCATAATCAAAAAAAAAATAGGGAAAAAGTACCAAAAATGTTAACAAAATCATTTTTGTTTACTTAGTTGTTTTCCGGCCTTTATAGTCATCCATTTCCTTTTATTTCAGTACTCAAACTCTCAGAAAAAATGCAAAGAGTACAAGATATAATATTTACCCTTTTAAAGACCCTAAGTAGAACAAACGTTAAAAAATATAGCAAAACATGCTCTTATTTTTTCAAGGCCATTCGTTTCTATCTTTATTGGATAAAAAGCAACAAAATGGACCCAAGCAGTACTAAAATTACCCTGTCTTGTTCGTTGCGGCCCAGTACCAAAAAAAAATTATCAAAAATATATTTCCATATTTTTAAAGCATGTTAAACTCAATTTGAATTTTGCTAGTTCAGAAGTGACAAAATAGACCTAAACAGTATCAAAATATAGCTTCTACCCCGTCTAGCCCATTTGAGTCCACATTTTGTAAAATCATTAAAAAAATATTCATATTTTAATTAGTCAGTCCAAACTGCTATTCTTTTATATATAAATAAAACAATTGACCCAGATTAAGGTAAAAAGTCAAAAAGTTTTTTTTATTTTTTGTACTTCTTTTGTTGCAGATTTTGAGATTATGGGTCTCGAAACATGAACTTTGAAGTTTTAACCCAGATTGAGGTCAAAAAGTACTCTTTTTAGACTCTTGGTACTACATTTATGAAGATAATGGGTCTAGATTTTGAAATCCAAGTAAATTGGCTCAGTTTTCTTATCATGATGCAGTAAGTTTTTTTTCGAAAAATTTGATTTGTGGCAAACTAAAACAAATACATTTTTAGAACCAAGATATAAATATGCTTCTTAGACTTGCATTAAAAGTATCTATATGGCAAAATGTAATTGCAATAATTTAATTTACAATATAAATTGGAAAAATATTTTCTATATTTTCAATATATTTATCACTAAAATTAGCCAAAAGAAAAGGAACTAACTTTTGGATGTTAATTTTAATGTTAACAACTGTTCCTTTTAATTTAAAAAAATTTTATAATATTTTCACAAGTAATTAAAAACCCAAAACCATGGTGGAGTAATAAGGTGACCTCGTTCCTAAAACAATAACTTCCTGTACAAATTTAGCTTGTATTTTGTTGTTTCTAAACTCTAGCTTAGTTGTCAAAAATGTTTGCTATCATACATACACACAGTATACATAACCATTTTATAAAATAAAAAATTTGTCAAGCTAAGCTAGAAAACATATGGTGGAAATAAAAGTCAGCTGATCAGTTGTTTCAACCTTGTTCAATGTACCTTGCCCAAAACTAAGAAAAGTTTTAATACCATAAACTATTTTATGTGTTTTGTACTTACACTTTCGCAAGTCCTATTGTGATGAATTCAATCATTTCGTTTGCCAAGTAGTTGTTTTCACAAAAGTATGTCCATCAGGTGTGAAATTAAAAGATGGAAAAAAGATATTAAAAGTTGTTTTAAAATATATAATTTAAATAGTTCTACCTCTCTTTGGCATTTAAAAAAGAAAAACTTTGCTGACATTTTTTATGTGCTCTACGTTTAAGAGCAGAAGGTGAAACTGAACCAATACCAGCTGCTATCCAATCTATATCAGGCCCCTGCTGACCGTTTACTTCATCAGCTTGTTCATACTCCTCACTGCTACAATTATGATTAATATTCGTATTGCATTCATTTTTAAGTTTTACGTTGCCATTATCGTGTGAGCTGCCATTTAAATGTGAGGGTGGTAAATGTAAAGAATATTGCACTGCACCCTCATCGCTTACAAGTGGCAATTGTTTGCGTGTCAAACATGTTTTTACTGCTGCCACCAATGCAACACCATCATCACGCGAATTTGCAATTTCTCGCACAATATTCAATACTTCTCTGCTGCCTGATATTTCACCCAATACAGCCAGGACATCTAAGGCTGCTTGACGAACGCGACGTTTACGATTTAATGCGGCATATGTTACATTTGTGATACATGTCTCCGTATCAAAACATGTACTGGGAAAGGTCATGAGTGCAAATATGACCATTTGCAGTGCATGTTCACGAAACTGTTGAAATACAGTAAAAAATGGTTAAGAATAAAAAATTAGCATAAACTCATAAATTTTAAAACTAAATGGTTAATATAATGAGTGTTTAAAAAAAAGTTTAAATATGATTTTGATTATACGTTAAAGTTAAATCACGTAATACAAATATTTAGATTAGTATTTGGGTTTAACTTGCTCAATATTGATTTCACAACTGATTTAAATAGGAAGTTTTCCTAAACGCAGTATGTTTTGCATCACGAAAGTTCAACTTTTTCTCTTATACACTGTTTACAATATTGACAACGAGTTTTGCTTCCGAGACATTAATATAGCTGTAAACACTCATTTGGAAGCACAGCATATTATCAAAAGCCTCATTTCTTCTTTCGGGAAGAATTTGAAATTTTGTGATGCAAGACATACTGCTTTTAGGAAAACAGCCATAATACTCTGATGTTTTACCTAAGCTCTGAGCACAAATTAAAAAAATTTTTGACTCAAAGTTATATTTTGAATTTTTTAATTTATTTTTTCCCAGTTGTTGAATTCGGTGTTATAGAAGCTAATTGTAACAGAAAATTTAAGCTTTTGAATGCTCTAATTAGTAAAATGACAACCCTTAATTGTTAAATAAACAGATGAACTTCAATATTTGCAGCCAATACTTTTAAATTTTAGGTCATTAAGAACATTTTGTAATTTATAATGTTAAAAAGGAAAATTAATAGAAAGATAACTAAGACCTGGAATAGTAAAATGAAATTGCAGTATAAGAAGAAGCTGACAACGTAGTAAGTAGAATGTAAGAAAAAAATGCAAACAGAATATTGAAGCTCAACATACATTAGTTGTGTCAGCTGGCAAAAGCTAATTGTATTGCCGGCCCACAGAGTTCAAGATTTAAAATTTATGCTTCAGCTTCTACTGCGGCGACTACTAGAACTACCTTGTCTCTTGACACTACATTGAAATTGTTGTTTTTAATTTTTGACAGCTTGCAGCGCTACCCGTTACGATTTACTGCAGCAGTTATTTTGTTCCCACTTAGTTTTGAAATTTAAAAAAAATGGAAGTAACAAGCAGTTCTTTGAAAAATAGGGAAATTGGTAGTTAATGCAACAGTACTGTGTAGGATCGAAAATAAATATTAGGAAAATTACAAACAAAACGACAATCTTACACCTGCAGACATATAAAAAAACTACATCATAAGCTACTAGAGAATAAGTGGCAACACTGAGCTTATTTATTCATATTCAATTTCAATTAAACATAGTGACGATTACAGAAGTTCAACTAATGAAATTAAATGCATTGAGCACAAGGTTCAGTACTTTCAAAAAGAATCATGCAAATAATTTTTTATGTATTTTTTAAAATTGCATAAAAAAGGGGAAAAATGTTAATGTTGGCACTAAACAAAAAGAAAACATCAGACATCAGCTTGAAGTTTGGTTTGAGTACAGTGTATTAATAGTATATGTATCTATATAGTTGACAAAAAAAGCTAACTGTCACTATTTTTTTTGCCACTTTCAGATTATATGACAAAGAAGAAAACATTTAACAAATGTCTGCAGGCAAAAAAGGTTGGAGACAAATTACTTACCCTTGAGCTTTTGGCATGCAAAAACTCCTGTGAAGTTAGTTTTAAAATGATAACAGCTGGTGGTAGTCGCTGCATTAAGGCTTTGCACACACGGTTAGCACCCGCTCCACCTTGGCGACAAAGTCCACTCAAAATTTGTAAAGTTCGATCTTCTAAATTATCCAAAGGTAGGCGTGTTATCAAATTGATTAATAATTTGTGCTTTTCCTCAGCAACTTCAGTTTTACATTCCGCTGACAGTAGAGTACGCAAAAGTGTATTTAAACATGGCTGTACTATGGCCAGATTATCGGAAGACCTCAGTGCATCTTCTAGTCCCAAAACACCATGTAAACGATTATGCCAATTCTGTAAAAAAATAGATAAAATTGCAAATTGGTTTTCAATAATGTGCAAATAATATAAATTAAAAAACTATACAAAGCTATTTGTTTTTAATTGCATTTTATTGTGTTTTAATATTTTCATTTTACAAACCCATAAATAAAATTATCTACTTTAGTTACTTGTAGGTGTTTTTAAATTATTTTATTTTCTTTTAATTTGCAAACACGCAAATATCTCATATGAATTCAAGGCGCTAAAAACCTTGGATAACAATTTCGTTGTAAACTTCAGTTTCAAATTTAATATTATTTGGTTTAAATTCTATTAAGAAGATAAAAATAAAACATTTAGTTCTTAAATGCCTTATAATTCAGACAAGTTGATATGAATGTGTTAACAGTGTTTTAAAAAAAAAATTCTTTATATTTATTCTAACTTCAAATACGTGGAAGGGGTGTAATGTTTTAGCTCAGATATTTGTAACTCAAAAAATGCTTGTCCCACCTATAGTTATACCGATATGTTTAAAAACACTTCTTTAGCATGTCTGTTCATCTGTCCATCCGGTTGGTCGTTTATGATTTTTTAGCATAGAGATCAAGTATGTTGTTTGTGGTGATAAACGGTTACATTTTTGACATAGCTGACATACAAATGTCCTCTCAAAATAGTTAATTCTTAAGAAAAAATACGTCACTTGCATGACCATTCAAACAAAAATTTTACAGACAGCAGCAATAAATTGAATTGGACTAAAGCTTTAAGAAATTTATTTGAATTCACCCAGCAAAAATTATTTGAGTACATGATCCGTTTAAAGTAAAAAGGAGTAGTAACAACATGGTCCGGTGTAATGCAAACACCACTCGCAATACTCGACTTAAAAAAATACAACTATGGTAACACTGTTTTATTTAGTGTGTTTTCTGACAAGCTGAATAATTAAAAGTCTGTAGAGTAATTACTTGGACTAGTTTTGGGCCTACTCTGACGTAATGTTTTTTTGGATTACATAGTCCTCTCCTAGGACATTGTAATGTTAAATGAAGCTTGTTTTCCCATATATTTGGATTACTTTTGAACTAGTCTTGGTCCTTGTGGAGTACTCTTTACACGCATGTGAGGAGTAGTCTTGATTTCTGCAGGGGCAGTTCAAAATGGGAAAAATTTTATAAATGTGTAAAGGGGCTTTCACTATCATTTTTCCAGCCAAAATATTGCCCTTATCTGATCGATTCTAGGAAGCTGTAAGTGTAAGTTTTAAGGCAAGTTCAAATTAAATTCAAATTTCCGATTAACTGAAACAAGCATTGAGTGTCGCGTTTAAACACATATTACCCTATCTAACTCAGGATATTGAAATTTTAGTTTATTCCTCATACTTATATGGCCTGCAATTCTGATTGAATTTTAAAATAAAACAACATTTAAGAAAAAAGAGATTTTTATACCGATTGAATTAAATTTTAAAATTTTTTTCGTTGCTTGGCACGTACTTCATGATTTATTTTGCATTTTTATTTTTTATTTTTTTTTTAATTTATTATTTTCTTACTCTTGGCCAGTATTAATCGATATTTTCTGGTTTGCTAAAGGTCATTTAATAATCATTTTCTATTTATAGTCTATTTTAGCTAAACAAATTTTAACTTGATTTGTTAAAGCTTATTGCTCAAACAAAAAACTTAAACACTAAATTAACACAGATAAGGAAGCCAAACAAAACGTTTTCCCCTTAGGTTGTAGTTGATTCACGTACTACTGCAATCTAGCCAGTAATGATACAACCATTTTTACAAACTGAATCTTACTTTCACTAAAAAAGTTTAACATTCACTACTTTTAAAAGCCATAGTACACCAGCGAGTATGATAAATATTTTATAAAGTATACGCAGCGTAGCATTAGATTTGCTACAAAATGTGAAAACGCTGGGAATGTCATATAATTAATATTTATTACAAGAAACATAGTGGAAAAAAAATTATTATAAAAATAGATTTTTGTTATTTATTACATACATTTTTATGTTAAATATACTTTACAGGTCATTGCCCCTTAGTTATTTATGAACATTATTAGGTAACATTTTTTGACATAAGACTCAATAAATTTAAAAAAAAACGAAAAGCACTTACATACTATATACTGGAGTTAATGCATATTAAAACATGTGGTTAAAATTCCCTTAGCTTCACAAAAAAAGCCTTAATAAAGCGAAACAATTTAATCCTACCTACATTTGTTGTGGACATAGTAAATTCATAAAATGAGTGCAAATCAAATTACATGCTAAATAAAAATAAAACATAATTTTGCCACAAAAAGAAATAAAGAAAGAAACTTCAAAAATATATAATAAATTCATGCATACAATGTCCCTGTAGTAATTTTCCTTTTTTATAATCTTTTTTGGCATTTAAATTTTTGTTGTTATTTTGCTGTTAATTCTAAAGCTCTACTTTGAAAAGTAATTTCCGTTTCTTATAAATGCTGCACGTCACACAGTTAAAGACACATACCAACACATAAGAAGTGTTGATGTGTTCTTCCAAGTGGTGGCACTTTCAAATGCTCTGACAACTATTCCCGAAAAAAAGCAGCAAATACTTGCACTTATTTATTTATCGTTTTATATACGTTTCTTTTTCTTCTATCCTTCTTTTTTTGTATTTTTTTATGTGACCTACTTTTTGGACACTTTTAATAAACTGGCTGCTGTTATGAGTATGTTGGCAGTTTATTGTCCACAATTGTTTTTTGAGAGTCAAGAAATTGAATTAAAAGTAACTGAAATAAGCCGGTAAATTTATCGCGTGTTTAAAAAAGTGACCAGTAATATATTTAATAGGGATTGCCATATTGCTAAAACACATTAAATAAAAAAGGATACATTTTTAACGGGTTGGGAATATATTTATAAATTAACGCATATTTTACTTTTATACGATTTTAATATTTTGGTTGTATGAATGAATTTATAAAGGAACAAAATTCAATTTTAAGGGCGATACATAAAAAAGACTTTTTGCAGACAAATTGAATTCCCTTACAAATACAGTTTTGCTTTTGGAACAATAGGTGGACAAACTCCCTTCGAAGATATGGACACTTTTTCCCTCAAGTCGAACCAACGGAATTGATGTATACTTTAGTGTGAGTCCCCTAAAAGTACTTTTAACCGAAAAGGAAAAATTCTTTTATGAATAAACAGCATATTTTAATGATATAGTAGCTCTAAATATTATTTTATAAAAAAAACTAAAGTAGTTCTGCTAAAAAATAATTCAATAATTATATTTAAATGTTGCCAATTTTATAGCTGAGCTCCCTTACTGTTGTAAACAAATTTAGGAACTTTTATGAACACTAAATTCCAAGTGTAAAATCGCCTTTCAAAACAAAAGTCGCTTTTATTTTACTTACAAAACATAAATTCCAATGAAAAACACTTTAGCAAAAATTTTTTTTCCATATTTACTTAAAGTAAATGACCTCAATTGCTAATAGTCATCAAACTCAGCATGCAACCTCACACGCATTTTATATACCAAAACACAACTTTAATCTGAATGGAAACCCAAACAATTCACCGGCTTTTTTTGTTGTTAAAGAACTACTTCCCTTTAACAAGAAGTGTAATTTTTCATGTGTGTGGGTTGTCAAAAAGAAACAAAAAATGATTTAAGCATTTAATTCAAACGTTTAGTTTTTATTTCATACTGGAAAGAAGAATTTAAATACGCACTCAATTTCTTTTTTAAGGGGGCAAAAATGGGTTAATTATTTAAATATGTAAATGGTCATATAATTTTTATTGTAAAAATACTTTAGGTTACCGGCAAGGCTTGGTGTGCATTAACATGTTTAAGATTTATTTTTAGCTTAAAGAGAATTTATTTTTTTTAGGAAAGGACTCAGAAAATTAAAAAAAATATATTTATAAGAAATTGTTTAAATAGCTTTCTAGGAGAATAATGCTATAAAGATTAGTTCTAAAAAAGTGTTATAGTCTTTGGTTACTTATGACTTTATTTTAGTTTGATTTTAAATTAATTTACTTTCAATCAATAAAATCTAGTTATTTTTTATAGAAAACTGCTACATAAATAAGTCTTATTTTATATATTTTTGAATAAACCAATATAACATTTTTGATACTCTCTTGTTAGTTGTTAGTTAGTTACCCTATAGCACCATTATAATATTACAAATCATCCTAATTGGTAATAGTTAAACACACTCTAAACTACATATTAAGTAATTCAAAATACTCTTTCACAAAAATTGTAAAAAGCATTTATATACATATTTTCGTGCAAATGAATGTAACCATTTAAAAATTTAAGAAGTTGATCCTATTTAAAGTAAAACAGCAAACGTAATTACTATTTAGGTCCACGCACTGCTCTAAATTTTTAATAATTATAAAAATATGGAAAATAGGTGTTTATAATTACATACACACAACCATCTATATACATATATTTATAAATTAAAAAGAAACCGCAGAAAGTAAAAGCTAATATACATATGTTTTTGTAAATTGCAAGTCAATACATATGTACTAATGTCTAGGTTGCACTTGCAGAAAAAAAGTAATAATTCCATAATTTATATTTTAAAAAAACGTGGGTAGTACCAGAAGTGTTTAAATTGGAAAAGGAAGGTTCTTACTTTTAAGTATTTACCACCAAGAAAAATATTTACAAGTCGGTCACCGTCTGAGGTTACATTATTTTGCTAATTAAGCGATAATTAAATTCGGAGCCAAGCCACCTTTCAAGGATACGCTTTGAAAACATCCAAATGTAGAAGATAAACAGAAATAATTAAAAATTAATACCCCTTATGTTAACGTTTTTATATAAATTTTTCAAATGTGTGACTAACTACTAGTAATATTAATTTTTTACTCTTAACATTTTTACAGAACAAGCCTACGTTATATCTTTGCTCTCCTGGTAGCCTTCCTAACAAATTAAAATTTTTTTAAAATTGATAGCACTTAACATTATATGCACGTGTGTATATACATACATATGTGTGTATATATTGTCTTCAAAAAAAATTTAAAAAATAACTGCCTCTAAATATTAAAAACAATTTTTTTGCCTAATAAAAAATATTCCAAATTATTTAGTTGAATAAAATTTTTTTAATGTAAAACTTAATAATAAACCAAATTTCATTAAAAAAAACAATTTTAAATAATCGATTTGAATATTTAAAAATTTATTTTAAATATTTTGAACAAAATATAATCTTAAAGTTTTAAAGTTGAATATATTTGTCCTAGACTGAATGGAATAAGATAATATATTTTAACCTTTTTTTTTGAGTTAAATAGTTCAAAATCCTATAATTTTTTGAGAATACAAAATGTTTTAGTTATTATTTCATATAAAAAACATAACTTTATTGAAAATATTTTGATCAAAAATATTCACAACTTGCAGCTATGATTGAATTAATTGCAAAAATATCTTTAAAAATATACAGGATGTCCGACAAGGTATTCTACTTTGTTAGTTTATTATTTTTGATTAAATAAACGAGAATGGATCTTATATTGATAAGAGTTTTATTTCCATATCCATTCAAATGAAAATGTGTCTGTTCTCCAATAATGATTTTTTTATGAAAATCGATGATTGATTTTAATAAAATAAATTATTTAAGGATTTAAGCACGTTGGCTTGCGGAATACTTTTCCATAATAAATTTGCCACGTCTCTACTTCACTACAGCCAAATATGAACTGTCAATGTAATGTTTACCAAAAGTAGTATACCTTGGCAGTGGACACCCTGTATATAAACCAAGAATATGATATTAAAAAAGTTTTTGGGGGCTTAGTAAAATTTTATTTTTAAATGGCCCTTTAGATTTTTTTTTGGCTTAAAAACTGTTTGGACCAATGTATAAAAAAGACCAAAAATAATCTTAAATGCATCGTTTTGGATTGTTTTTAATATTCAGTTGGTGTTTTTGTGATTGTAGCATAATTGATAAGTTTTATCTAATTATTATCTTAACATGTTAGCTATCGAATATTGTGTGGTTTTGGGCGGATTTGAAAAAACATATTTTTGTACACTTGCTTGGTTTTCCTAGTCGCATTGCTACAAATTTATGTCTACAAAGCTTATACCCATTTACATAAAATCCTTAGCACGTTAGAAGGAACGTCACTTTATTATTAAACCTTAATACAAGTTCAATTGAAAAGATATAAAAGCTAACAAATTGTATTTTTACAAAATTTAAAATGAGTTTTTAGCCACCAAACATGAAAATAAATAGAAATCTAATTAACAAATATATGTACTAGTAAAACCTTAATAACATGTATTTTTATCATTCAAATATCTAAAATGTTTTAAAGAAAAATCGTAAAACTCATCAGAGAAATTTTAGAATATTGGGTTATACTCATCAAAATGCCCTCGTTGGGAAACGCGGAATACAAACATACTGACAACAAATAATATACCATTAATTCAAAACAAAGTATACAGTATCCATAATACAATTATTCTTTAAGCCATATAATGTATGCATTTATATACATACTACGTACTTGTATATATATTTATATCTGATTAAACGTGCATGTGCATGTACTAACAAATATGACTACTATATTTTTATTAACATATATATGTAAGTATGTATGTAAGTATGTATGTTTAAATATACTTTAACTTTGGTATTATTTATTATGAGAACTAGGTCACTAGGATGTTCTGTGAATAACAATACCGGTAATATTTAATAAAATCGACATGTACTTACATACATACATATATGTAATGAAAGTTTTTAGTTTTATGTGTTAAAACATGGTATACATCGTATGTATACCCTCATCTGATAAAAATATATATTTATTTTTGTTTTTAAAATATTTATGTTAAAATAAAATATTACATGAACATACATGTAGTCGAAACCTTTTTATTGTTGCTCATACAATTAAAAAACGTACGTTGGCACGACATACAAATTTAGTTTTAAATATTCCTTTACATATGTATCTATTTGTATGTACGTAAATAAAATGTATCGACATAAGAGATAAAAAAAACATGTTGATTTTGTTTAAATATAAAAAAACGAACGTAATATAGATTTACTGGGCATGGTAAATTAATGCACAGATTCGAAAGCAATTTTATAAAATAAAAGTAGTGCATGGTAAATGGCAAAATTTCAGTATTTGCTTTCTAATATAGAAGTTAAAAGGATTTATTTAAAATATTTATTTTAGGAGCATTATAGTAATTTAAATGAAATATACATATGTATAGGCCTACGTTAAGTTTTCCCCTTTAAAAAGCAAACCTTTTATACTTGGCACACCCTGTATTCACCAACAAGAAAATAGCGACCATACATAGGCTAAGCAATTCAGCATCCGTGTGGGGAAGTGCAACTTCATAATGCTTTTTTGCAGGCCAGATTACCAAAAAGGCTTGGTGCATTAAAACATTACTTCATTTCAGAAAATTTCAATGAAATCCCCTGTTAGTTTTGGGAAAAAAGTATTGCAAGAAGTTTAAAATTTCTTAGTTAATATAAATTTCTTCTTTACACATTTAACCATGACCTTTAGTATTGTTGTAGTTGTACTTAATTGTAATGAAATTTATTATCATATATTATTCTAAAAATTGTTTAACAAATGATATTTTTAAATGTCTACAACTCCTGTAAACCTTTTTTATGACTTGGGGATATCTAATGTATAAATGTGTCACAAATAAATTACATACATTAGTAGGTACATGTGTACTTATAACAAAAATAATTCTTTACATACCCCCAGAGTAGATTCAGCAAAATATTATTTCTTAACAAGTACATAAGTGGATGTTATAATTAAACAATAACTTCAATAGGCCAAGGTCTTTCAAAAGGATATAATATTAGTTTGTTATACACGTGTTCTGCTATATTTTGAACTACGTTGAACTTCGATAATGTAAAATTAGTATAAATGTCATCACTAGCGCAAGCAATATTGTGTAATTTAAAAGCAGTGAAATTTTTAAATATTTTTTTCGAGGATTTTAACAAAAAACACAGAGCTCACTACATTATTCCAATAAGAGTAGCTGGTACGAGAATTTTATTTTATAAGAAAAGAATCAGGTTTTAAATTGAGATGTGCTTAAGGAGGTTAAAGTGATATATCGAATACTTTATGCAAAAGGAAATATCGGTTTTTGGTTTAAAAAAACTTGTTAGTTGTCCATATAATCATTTTTATGTCAAACAATATTTTCACTTTATGACAGTTACGAAATTAACACTTAAGAAGAAGCTAAGCTATACATCCTAAAATAATTTATCTTTCATTGCAGTTTAGTTACTGTTCTTACTTACTTTCCTAAAAAAAACTACTAAATACGGATACAGTTAATTATAATTATTTAAAAAATTTAAATGAAAAAAGTATGTACAAGGAAATATCGGAAGATAAATTTTTTTGATTTTTAATTTAAAAAAAAATAATTTTTATTTTTTGATATTATTATTTTTTTTGTAGAAAATATTATTATATTTTTATATATTACTTTTGGTCAAGAAAATAAAAAAATTAAAAGAATAACAATTAAAAAGGTCTTTCTTTTTTAAAGATAAAAATGTATTTCTTATTAATTTCACGGTACTGTTTAAATACTATTTGCTAATGACATTTGTTTGAATGACAAAATATCAAAGTTCAGGTTAGAAGACACAATTTTGATGTTGGTCATCATCTTAGATATTAAAAAATATTTTAAAGGTAATTCAAAATATTAAACTCTATTTAATTTTTTTGTCTCTTGTAAACTTACATATAAGTCTTAAATAACTGTAGGGCAAAGACCTTTATTAAAGTTTTAATTAAACAAAATATAAATTGAAATGCTACATAAGATTGGGCTTAAACAAGTTGGAGCTAGAGTGGGACAAGTTGATAACTCTTTAAAAAAAATTAAGTCTATGCAACTTTTGCAAACATAGTCGATTATAAAATTTAAAATTTTTTTGCATTTAATAAAAAAAGCAGCCTTTGATCCCTATATCTTTTACCTTTTTCCATCCGTTTTTCCACTAGAATATAGGACGGTCCTATATGCTTCTAACACTGTTAATTGTTTTTTCCAATTCCATGTTGCCGAAAACCCTCATTTTTTAAATTTGTATTTAATTGTAGCTTTAAAAAAAATTAATTACTTTTACGCAAAGAAAATTTGAAAATGGACTTGAAACAAATATTTAAAAATTTTCTTAATAAATTTGCATTGCTCAGTAAAGCCATAACCTAATCTACTGATGACTTGCAAGAAACTTAGGAAACTTTAAAGTAATTTTTGTAAATGATGTATATTCAAAAATGATTTTAAGAGCGTAACCCTAACCCTAACTTTCTTTAACTTACCCCAGAACGTAAGTCAAATATTGTGTCGTCATCCACAATGCCCAACTCCTCCCACGAGCGTGGAGGTGGTATTGGAGTTTGACTTGGTTGAACAAGTGATTTTGCCTGCTGATTTTCTGGCCACATTGGCTGATTGTCATTCGGCGAGGGAGTATTTATTTCCCCTGATTTAAGACTAGCACGTCTGGCGGATAAAGCACGATTCGGTGAAGGATCTCTTTGCAAGTTATGCAGAACTTCGATTTCTTTATGAGACGTTCGTGGACTAACAATGGTGTCCACTGGACTAATACTTAAACGTTTAAAAGGAGATTTTGGAGAATCCTTTGGAGACTTTACAGGAGATTTTGGCGAATTCGCTTGGGAAATTGCAACTGGGGAGGAAGTTTTAGAAGTTGGTTCTAAGGTTTTCTGTGTTGTTCCTGATTTGGGACGTATCAGAGGTTTAGTATTATCATTAGGTATATCTAGGGTTAAAATTGTAGTTTTACTATTATCAACATTTATAGGTGGAGACTGTATTGTAAATGCCTGTTGATTGTCATTAATATTTTGTTCTGTTACTGCATCCTCTGGGTTATTAAAATTAAAAAGATTCTGAAGATTTTGTGTTTGTAGTTGTTGCTGCTGATTACTATCATTGGTTGAGGAATTTGCATCACTATCAGGCGTGCGCATTTTAACAATTTCCCCACCAAATGTCACCCTTTTAGGAGTACGGGAGGGCGTAGATGGTGTAACAATTGTGGGATAATATTCTTGTTTGGGCATTCCTCCTTCCATGTCATCAGAATCACTAAGAAGTTTTACTAATGGTGATTCTTGTAAACTTTTAGCACTTGCTATACGACCACAAACAACCTCATCTTCTATGCTACTATAACAAGCATCAGCTATAGGCTTATGACATACTTCAGGCTCAACAATACAAACATCATCATCCTTGGCCTCTAAAATACGCATAGTCAAAGTATCGTCATTGATTTGAAATTCAGTCTCCATTATAACTTTGGCAGGACAAGCAATGACAGTTTTATTATCACACATCCCGTCAAGTCTTATATCTTCCTCTTCTGAAGAACGCCAACAATTAGCAAGTTTTGAGGTTTTGTTAGCTGCCATTAGGCGCCATGTATTTGCATTAGATTCAGAGGATAAAAAATTGGCTTTATGGGGTTGTGCCAAAGCCTCTTCTTGGTCAGACAAACCATACACATTACACAATAAATCAAATTCCCTAAAGGCACCATGAGACATGTATCTCATAAAATCTTCTTCACCTATAAGTTCACGCATTTTACGCAAGACTTTAAGAGTGATTTCTTGATGTG
This sequence comes from Melanophora roralis, assembly GCA_963583895.1. Taxonomy (NCBI): domain Eukaryota; kingdom Metazoa; phylum Arthropoda; class Insecta; order Diptera; family Rhinophoridae; genus Melanophora; species Melanophora roralis. Next base: position 105,677,029 of record OY757188.1, on the reverse strand, counting down.
TCACTTGCCCCATTTTCTGCACCAACATATCAATGGTGGTTCTTAATATAAAATTACGTTTGGTAGTGTGTAGGGTCGATTGTACTAAGGCTGGTAAAGAAAGCATGACACCACAGGTTAATCTTCCACCAAAAGGTTCATTGGTAATTTTCTGATTAAGACCAATATCTAGAATTTGCAACATAATAGTGTGTGGCATGGCTGTTTCCGACAAATATACTCTTAAACAATCTAAAGCTCCCTTGCGAACAGTTGGTGCCTGATGTCCGAGATTCTCAACTAATTGAGCTATTAAAGGTTCCATATAACAATCTGCCCTCGATTTCATTACCACCAATACATCCACGAAAACTCTTAAGGCATGTTGACGCACTTGCCACTCTGGGTCTTTAAGACGTTCCAGAAATTCTGCAAACATTTTGCGGGGACATGTTGTTTCGGGCAATTTTCGAGTTCTTAAAATATGCTCCCACAAAGGTGTCAATTGTATGGTAGCTCCTGTGCAAGTTGATGTCGCAGCCCTGTTTATTGTGGCTTGTCCAGCAGAGTTATGCTTACTAGCTGTTCCAGTTGGTGCTGTATTGTTATGGAAAATTCTATAAGTTTCCTCTTTCTTACTTTGGTTTCGTTGCTGCATGTTTGATTTTTCAAGTTTTTCATTAATTAAAAGTTTTGGTGTTTGCTATTTTGTAGTGGCTAAAATTTGTTTTTTTTTGTTGCTGAAATAACCTTTGGCTAATTGTTTCCTTAAACTTCAGCCTTATTTCACTAACGCCTATATTATTATGACAACACACATTTAAACTCATGTATATAAGCAGAAAGACAAAGAGTATGACTGTTAATTATTGTTTTATATATTCTATATTACGTTTTAAAATATTTTACACTATGAGTAACGAAATATTCTCTTATTTTATTTATTAAAATTTATTTTTAATAATATTAACCACAATTGCTTTTGTATAAAAAATTATATTTTAATTCTCATTTTTTTCTTAATTATTTTTTTTCATGTTTATCCACCGTTAATTATTGTTTATTTTTAGCCGCTTGTTTCAGTTCAAAGTACTCCACATGACTGAGAGTTTTACCGTTATACGCTGGCTTTTTGTTTGTTATCCTAACAGGTAAGTGAGAAACTATTTCAAAAGAAGTGACCAATAGATTGCTTTAAAGGCATAAAATAAATTTGAAAGCACTGCCAGAATAAAAAACTCCCAAATAAAAGTTTTAAAACTATTTTACTTAAATAATAATTTTAACATAACAAAATAGGTAAATGTATTGCTTATTGTTTACAACATTTATATCTTCAATTCATTTTGATTTTTCTAATCATCACCCAAAAACTATTTTGACTCCTATCATGATTTGGTATTAAAGCAAAATAGTTTTTTTTCGGCGACACTGTAGTCAAGTCTTTAACCAAAATACTAAAATCTATTTTCTCTGTTTATTACAATTTTATACTCACTTTTACCATAATTTAAAAAGACATGCGCCGCGCCTGTCAAAATAAATGTTTATTTTGTTTGCATTTTTCCTGTTGCTATTGAATTTGTTTATTTGGTAAAAAAGGCAGAAAGAAATATAACTACTCCAGTTCCTTTTTACATTTGGTTTATTCCGCTTTCTTTTGGTATTTTTAAATCTATTAAACACATGTTCTTTGTTAGTAGTAGTCTTAAACACTTACATACAAAGATACGTATGTAAATACGTTATACTGTCCCGAAAGAATGAAGTGCGCTGAACACCGGCGAATACGAAGGTATTGTATTAAGAGAATTTAAAAAAATTTTAAATTTTTTTGCCGAAAGTCGTTGCCACAATTTTTATTTTTTCGTTGTATTTTCGGCAATTACAGTCGGATCCTAAGTGATATACAGTACCCATACTACATAAGTGTTAGGGGCATTATGCTTTTGTGCAGAAGTTTGCAACGCCCAAAAACTGCAAGTAAACTTCCTGAGTTGGCTTAGGAATATCCGTCCATCCGTCTGTTTGGCTTAGTGCTCATATATTCATGTGATGGCAATACCGGTCGCAATTTTTAAGCTATTTTGATAAAATTTTTCCCAGGTAATTTTTTGGCACTGGAATGAAACCTGTTACTCAATTTTGACAAAATATTACACATGGGTCAAGCTTTATACCGATAACACTTGGGGCTTTAACTGATTGGAGTATTACTTTATCTTAAAAAAAATGACGCATAGGTGACTACACAGAAAGAAAAAATACGTTCTAAAATAAAAAATTTTATTCTTGAATTTATTTAAAATCTTACTTAAAATTTTCGACACTATTCATACTTAAGTTTTCTTAAATTAAGTTTATTTGGAACTTCTCCAAAAATTTAAACAGATTTTTATATTTCTAAACAAAGTTTTTTTTTGTCCCAGATGGTAGCGCATTGGTGTTGCAACTTAAAAAGTTTCAAATATCGAATCCTAGCTACAACAAGTAAAGAAAAAAGATTTTAAACACATAATAAATATTAAATATGTATAAAATAAAAATATATATAAGACTTCTTTTTTAAAAAAGTTACGTAATATAAATAGATAATTTTCAGTTTTTGAGTTAATCCGTTTTACGCTTAGTATTTTATAGCTTAAATCAAGTACGGTTTCGAACTTAAATCAATCTATTTTTGTCTTAAATATGGCTAAAATTAAGAAATTCGTACTAGATAAATTGTACTTGTTTTAAGAAATTCCCTCCTTGGCTTAGGGAAATCCGTAGTTACTGTACTTTTGACATTGCTGCGGCATGAATACAAATTTTTCGATATGTAGTCTTAGGCTATAAACGGCACGAATATTTCTTTATCTTCATAAAATTTTGCACACATGTTTATCTTTACGCCATTACCTATTATAATGAGTGCAAGTACAAGAAAAAATGTGATGTAGTGTATTCTATGGTCGGGTTTGACGGAATATAACTTTCTTACAATTTTTTTGAGAAAACTAATATTTTGCTCTAAAATTCATTGTCTTCAGCATCCCACTATATCTTGTTGGTTATTCTCTTTGTGTTACCCTAATGTCAGAAATTAAAAGCTCATAAAAGATCATTAATCTTTAATTGTGGAAGCATTTCGATATTTATCTTATAACACATTTGTGGCATCCTGATAATTTCACCACCTACAACTCAAGTAAGTTTGTTCAATCAAAAAATATTGAACTCATTTTGTATTAACTCCAATAGCCACTTAAGGGCACAAGAACTCCACACACGGACAATAATAATGTAAAATAACAAGTTTATCTGGTGTATAGGACCCTTTACAAATTTTATATACATTTTTTGAGGAATAATCAAAACAACAGCTTCACAATATTTATTTTAAAACATGTTCATTTATTTTCTAAAAAATTTGTTATCGCTTTAGAGTCTATTACACAACTAAAAACAAACTTTTTTACTATTTAAGAAATCCAGATTTTTTAAATACAAAAAAGAACTAAATAAGTTTGAATACAACAATTTAAACAACTAAGAAGTAGAAAGGTTTTTCAAACATTTTTTTACAATAATTTCAGTTTGAATTAAATTAAAATTTTTGATTAAAATAAAAAATTAAATTCTTAAACACAAATTATTAAAATATACAACTTATGGCAAGATTTTTTAAAATATATTTAAATAAAATGAAGTTTTATTTATTTTAACTTAATTTTTTGCATTTAAGTTTCTGTACAAAAATTAATATAGCACACAAATTGTTTAATTTTTAACTGATTGTATTTTTTAAATTAGATTATTTTTAAAATTTTTTTACAGTTTTTGTTAATATTTCACTTCAATAATACAACATTTGTTGGTTACATTAAATTGTTACAAGGAGCTTAAATTAATTATTTTTATTATTTTTTTTTCTTAATAAATACTTTAAGCTTAAACTTATGCACAAACCTATAACATACAAGCTTTAATTTTTTGTTGCCAGTATTTTGGAAAATTTTGTTTGGTTTGTTGCTATGAATGAATATTGTAAATAAGTTAGGACACAAACCTTGATACAAGGTGACTCATATACACATAATTTGTTTGCTTTATATTAAAACTTTGTTTAAATAACCTACAAGTAAATGACTTAATTTTATATTAACTAAAATGATTTAAAAGTTTAATTTTATTACTATTTTAGTGATCAGTTCTTTTTGTATATGAAAGATTAAAATGCAAAGTTGCTTTTGTTAACTTTTAAAAGGCACTGAAAGCCTTTGAGGAAGACGTTTTTTTTTAAAAGGAATTAAAACTTTTTATTTAACAAAGTTACTTAGTTGTTAAAAGTTTTGATTCCTTTTTAAAACATGGCAGAAGTAAATAGAAGAAAAATAAATAAATATGTATAAAAAGGTTTTTTCAAAACATAAATAAAATCTCAAAATACCTAAACTAAAAATAACTTATTATTAAAATGTTAACACAGCATTTTGTTGCTATTCTATATCCTATCAATTAAGTATCTAGTGATCCTGTTTGCTCATTTTCTTCTTTTTTATCTTTTTAGAAATTTTATATGAACGTTTTCTTTAAAGCTTTTCTCTTTTAATGTCCTTGACTATTTAAACGTAAATGTTTTTTGTTTTTTTTTTGCTTTCCATATCTTAAACATATTCTTCTGATTGCTTATTTTGCCCTTGACTCATTCTTAGTGATCCTGTGGCTCTTTGACTTGGTCCTACACTATCTGGCAATTCAGCTATATCCTTAAATACCCCAACTAAACTTTGGAAATTTGGACCCCAATTGAGTAAGTACTCCCAACCTATAGGTGGTGGTGCAGAAGGTGATGCCCCACTATTTGCTTGTCTGTATAAAGCACCCATATGTGTGGAGACGTCATCATCGCTGGCTACCAAAGTACTAAGAGATCCCCGAAAAGAAGAGTCAAAGCCATCGAATGAATGTGGTGGCATGGGAGGAGCCTTGGTAATTGTTAAGCCCCTACTGCCATCACCACTCATTGCTCTTCCTACAGGATTACGCTCATCTGGCATACTCTTGCTGGTCGAAAACTTAGTATCTCCGTTAATACTGTTACTGTCATATTCTATTTCCGAGCAAGTAAAACTATCATTTCCACTTTCATCGGTAGATGTAGAGCTATGAGCATCAATATCTGTACTATGCAGCCCTCCCCCCAAAGATAAATGGTGGGCGCCTACTGGTCCCCTTGGAGCCTCACTACTAGATGAAACTGCATCGAGGGTGGAGACTAGGCTTGAGGTTCTAGGACGAGCATTAAGACGCTCAATTTCTTCGGCTGTCAATCCCATAGGAGCTTGCGAGGTACTTTGTGCTGATACTACAGGTTTTTGTCTACTAGCACTTGAACTCTGTCCAGATAATTGTGACATTACTGGACTATTTAGACTTCTTTCGCTGTTGCTATGCAAAGCATCTTTTCCCACACCACCTGAGCTAGAAGTGGTGGCCAGGAGGGCGCTTTGTAATGGCTTACCCGAAATATCGTGTAAAGTTAAAATTCTTGGTTGTTGGGAGCTTAGCTCTGAACTGGGTGATAGTCTAGCCAAGGGAGTGCTTTGGTGTTGTCTGGGTGCACTAGTCGGTGGTTGATTGGCTTGTGGTGGTACTCCGCGTGGCACAAAAGGTCCCCCTACCCCATGTCTGGGAGAATGACGATGTTGCTGTTGGGCTGCCGAAGATTGGTGTTTGTGATGTGTATAAGAGGCTACTGGTGCTGGTGTAGCTTTATATTTTCGCATTCCTCCCGCCTCGCGATAGCCTTTATAGTGATACACAATATCTATATCTGAAGGTGCTATTGAGCTGGCATTCTCTAAATCATAATGCTCTGGATACTCAGAACCCATATCTACAGAACTAACATGATCATGAGGATGATGTGATTGATTGGGTGGTGGTATTGGAGGATGATGTTCGTCACGTAGATGCGGGCTTTTACTTACCACCTCTCTTTCAATTATATCTGGTCGTTGAGGTCTTTGCTGTTGATGCTCCCCAGGATTTAGTTCACGTTCCTTAAATTTCTTTGAAATCAATTCGGGACCTACCATATGATGACCCGGTACACTTCTTATCAAATCACCATTATCGTTATGATAGCCCATTGGAATATCATTGCCATGCATTCCCCTGGACAAAATATGATCGGCTTGGTTTGATGACACTCCAGCGCCACCTAGCATGGTGGAAGGAGAACTATGTTTTAATTTAAAGCCAGGTACGCCACAACTTAAACTGCCAATTTTTTCTTGCTTACCGCGGAAGCGATAGATTACATAGGAACCTAATATAGCAACAACAAGTATAACAAAGAATACTATGACTAACGTAACCCCTATACTAATGGGATCTGCAACTTGAGCGGCACCAATACCCATGACACCTTCACAACCAAACGTGATTTTGCCATGCGTTAAAACTTCACTGTAAATACTGCCAGAGCCATTAAAAGGTTGTATTTCATTGTTGATGGTAAAGTTGGCCAGACATCCCTCATAGATTGTGGTATTATGTTCAGGTAGTAAATATTCTTTTCTTACGCCACCCACAGACAAAATCGTTAGATAAGGATCCAAATAGTCATGAACACCAGCCAAATCTAACTCCTCCCCAGCCCGACCATCATCAATAACAATTGATAAAATGCGATTTGCTGAGTGCAAAGTAATGTTATGCCATTTGCCATCGTTCAGCTTGGCAGGATTACTTATAGTCATATTGACTACACTATCTTGATTGGAGTAATATATCAATTTTCCATTTTGTAACTCAACAGATGTGTAGTGATTGTTACTGGCTGAAAAGAATATTAATCCATTGTCCTTGTATGTGCGAAACATTAAGCTTAAAGTTTTGGGTAGATCACTGGTTTGTGACCAAGCCGTCAAATTATTATGATCCAAAGTAAATCTGCGTTGCCTTGAAATGTCATACATCCAAATGCTATTACTGGCATAAAGATTGTCCAGTAGCTGCATGCGTCTATGTTTTTCTGTAATTTTGAATTCAATAAATGCACCACCAACCAAACTGATTGGTTCCAAAGAGTTCTGACAGTTGGGCGAGAGTAGACTGCCTCCACATTGACACATAGCCGTATCCCAGCGATCCATGCAACTGCCAAAAGAGCCACATAAGTTAGTTGTAATATCGCTATTTATCGATTGCGTACAAAGCCCACCGGTAAGGTTGCGGTTACAAGTGACCGAAATCGATCTCTGCTTTAAAGGGTTACTAAGGTTAAGTAATCGACCATTGATGGAAACACTGTGAATACATCCTACAAGATCATCCGTATGTAACTGCCCAGGACGTTCTAGGATAGGATCTGCAGAGATAAGACCACCCACTAATAATGGCTGTTTGTTGAAATTAAGAGTTCTGAAAAAATTTATTTTTATATTTTAGTATAAAATGTTGATATTGAAAACACTTACCCAATAGGTCCCACGTCATCAGCATAGCATGTTGAATCACCAGGTCTGCATTCTTCGCAAACATCTCCATTCTCCACACATTTGACCACACTAAGCGACATTACACGACCGTTGCGGGTTGCGGTTATCTTATGCCAATTCCCATTGGCTAAATTAAGGCGACTATTACCACCAACAACCAAAGTTGTTACTGACGTGCGAGCTCCACCAAACGAGAAAAAGGCTTTACCTCTTACCACTTCGATTGCCACAAAATCAGATCTTCCCCCTGATTGAATGCCATAGTTATATAAAAGTAAAGCATCCGGTTTAGTGGTGGCAAATACTATTGAAATATCATTTGTAGCAGCATCCAAGGGAGGAAAGGACATGTAAGATAAATCTCCAAAGCCAAAAGTAGTCTTTTCGCAATGCCTACCATAACGACCTTCAGAGCAAGTACATTTGTAGCCAGGCTTAAGAGCTATACAAGCGCCACTGTACAGGCAAGGATTGGGTCTGCAGGAGTCAGCTATATGCTCGCACTGATTACCACGATAACCAGGTCGACAAAGACAAAAGAATGAAGAGCCATCAGGACTAGAACGACAGGAACCCCCATTATTGCAAGGATTGCTGGAACACAGATCACTTCTTTCCTGTTGGCAGTACTTTCCTTCACGATTGGCCGGGCATATACATTGAAAATCAAATCCCAAACGTCGACATTGTGATTTGCCATGACATGGGCTGGGTGCACAGGGATCTTGCCTTTTGTCACATTGCTGACCCATAAAACCATCTGGGCATTTGCAAACAAAATCGTGTTTTACCAAAGGACCACTAAAAATAAGGGACTCGCTATCAACAATATTCAAAGATTGTGAGTCAAGTAATCTTCTTTCGGAGGTGCATAGTCCACCATTTTCACAGGTTAGGGCAAATGAGCAGGGATCATAGCCAATAACCACATCAGTGGCGGTGTTTAATAATCTGGTAACAGCATCATGTCTCTTGCTCAAGCGTTCAACTACAGAATTGGGCAAACAATAGCCTTGATTAGACATTTTTATGGCAATCATAACTTCTAAGTCCGTGGAATTGTAGGTTGTATTGCGCACGCTATAGACCATTAAGTCATCTGAGGGATCCAAAGTTAATCTCAAAAGTTCCACAAAGTTTCGATAATAAGAAGACAAAAAATTCTCGGCGGTCATATTACGTATCAATACTGTTACTGAATTTGCAATAGTGCTGTTGTCGAAATTTTGGAAACCAACTGTTACCGTTGAGACTACATCGCCATGTTTTCCATCATTGCCCGAAATCGAATAAGAGTAACCATTACTCACTGAAGTTTGATAGGTAGTGTGCAAGTCGCAGGCATTAGGTATAATTAGTAATCCCATTGGACTAGAGTGTGAACTGGGTAGAATACGGCATCTATAATTTCCTGTAACATCAGCATCATTAGGATGAACATCTGCAATCTTTCCTATGGGCATATGGTCATTAAATACATTAAGAAGTACGTGTACCGTGCGCGATGAAGAGGGACTATCATTTTGATCCAGCACATTTATGGTTAACTTGTGTTCAGATTTTTGCTTAGGTTGACCATTATCTTCTACATCAATAATTGCTTCTAATACAGGAGTTTGCTCGCGATCAAAACTTCTTGTTGACTTGACTACACCGGAATGTTTGTCTATTGTCACAAAATCCTTATGTTTACCTCCCACCAAATAGTAAATAAAAGGACCGCCATTTGGAGGCAAGTCTGGATCATTAGCTGAAAGAGTCATTATGGAGGTGCCAGCAGGCTCGTTTTCAGAAATAAAACCAATTAATCCATCTTTGGAGAAGATGGGGCCATTATCATTTACATCTTCTAATTCGATTTTAACCATAGTTGTACCTGTCTGAGGAGGCAACCCAGTATCGATGGCACCTATTGCCAGATTGTATTCTGGTACTTGTTCACGATCAAGTTTTTTGGAGGTAGAAATTTCTCCAGTCTGTGGATCAACTTTGAAAGTTTGGTTGATATTTCCATTAATAATGGAATAGCTAAATTGATTGTTTTGTGGTCTGACATCTTTGTCTATGGCCTTAACATTTACAACTTTACTGCCTATTGCAGCAGCCTCGGAAATTTTGGCTATGTATAAAGATTTAAGAAACTCTGGCGGATCATTGCCATCTTGTATGGAAATTATAACTTGTGCTTCATCGGTATCATTGCCACGTATACTTCCATAGTTTTTAGCCATTACCGTTAAAACAGCACGACTTTGAGTTTCCCGATCCAAGTGGTGAGAAACGTAAATAAAACCAGTTGATGGATTTATAGAAAATCCTTTATCATTACTTGAACCCACTAACAAATAGTAAACAATACCATCATCTCCAGCATCCTTGTCCGTAGCTTGTATTGATCCGACTGGTGTTCCCACCTCCGCTGACTCGGAAACATCAAAGTGAAAAACTGGTTGAACAAATTGTGGATAAAATTCATTTACTCCTCTGATGTGCACAATTACTTTGCACATGCTGTGCATTTGGGAGTCTGGATTGGCTGCCATTATTTTAAGATTATAACTATTTCTTTCTTCATAGTCAAAACTACCCGAAGATGTTATAACGCCTGTGTTGGCATTAATTGCAAAGAAATTTTTACCTGATCCTGAATTGATCGAGTATCTTATGATAGCATTTTTGGGAGAGTCCTTGTCTTTGGCTTGTGCCTTAAATACATAACTATGAGCAGGTTTGTTTTCTGATATAAATGCATGATATTCAGTTTGATTAAATAGAGGTGGATTGTCATTGATATCGGTGAGAATAACAGTTAACTGTGCTACTGCAGTTTTGGGTTTAAATCCAAAATCCTGCACAGAAATATTTAAGTGATACTCCTGAACGTAATCGTAATCTAATGGTTGTAGGATAATAATTGCTCCAGTTTCTGTATCCACTTTAAATGCCGATCTCTCGTTACCACCAGCTATGGAATAGTGCAACATACCGTTGGGACCCTCGTCTCTATCTGAAGCGGATACTGTTAAAATCGTTGAGCCAATGGGTTCATTTTCTGGTACTATCACTTGATAGCTTAAGGCGGTAAATTCTGGTGAATAATGGTTTTCTCCGGTAACAACTATATGAACACTTGTTTCATCATTTTTGGCTGGAACACCATGATCGGTTGCTCTGACACTAAGATTAAATAATGTATTTGCAGACACTTTCAGAGCCTTGTATAGGGAAATCCAACCATCCTGATGGTTAATGCTAAAGAATTCCGTGCCATTACCCCTGCTTATAGAATATTTAATTTCTGCATTTACACCTGTGTCTAGAGCATCATGAGCTTTAACTCTTACTACCCGCTGGCCAACACGTGCATGCTCGGGTACGGGAGACAAATACAATGACTTTTCAAATTTAGGAGCATGATTGTTTGCATCAACTATATTTATGTTAATCATACACTCCGAAAATAAAGGAGGTTTGCCATTATCTGTAGCTATAACCGTCAACGAATAGACATTCTCCGGTGAGGCCTCATACTGGGAATGTTTGTATTTAATGGATTTCTTGCTAAAAATTTCACCTGTTGCAGGATCTATAGTAAATAAGTCTGAAGGATGCTGTAAAGAATACGATATTACTGAGTTGGGTCCATGTTTATCTTTGTCATTAGCCACTACTTGGCCGACAAACGCCACAGGTCTTTGCAGTTCAGGAAAGTTAAAACTATAAAAACTATGTTCAAATTCTGGAGCGTTATCATTCTGATCTTGTATTGTTATAGTTATAGGTGTATCTGATCTCCAGGCACCATCTGAAGCCGTAATTTTTAAAATATATTCATCTTGTTCCTCACGATCGATATGTCCAGCAACAGTGATATTTCCACTAAATGAATCCAATTTAAACTTCCCTTCTGGATTTTCTGTTAGGGTATATACTGCTTTAGCGTTAATACCCTCATCTAGATCCATTGAAGTTACTTTAATAACAAAACTGCCAATTTCTGCATTTTCGGTAACATTAACAGAAAACAAGCGGGTAAATTTTGGAGGATTATCATTTTTATCCAACAAATCAAGTAACACTGTTGCCGATCCTGTTAATTGAGGCATACCCTGATCTACCGTTTCAACTATTAGCTCATAATGATTTATTTCTTCACGATCCAAACGTATAGTGGTAAAAATCTCACCAGAGTCAGAATCAATTTCAAATGTTCCCTCAAAGTCATCTAATAAACGATAAGTTAGTTCACCATTGTCACCAGAATCACGGTCGTAAGCGTTAACCTTAATTATGGTTTGGGGAGGTGATTCTTCTTCCATAACCTTGGCGCCATAAATAAACTTTTCCATAACAGGAGCATTATCATTGAAATCAGTAACATTGATGATTAAAGGCATAACACTTCTCAAGGATAAGCGATCTGAGTCTGAAGCTTCTAACCAAATTTCATATTGTGAAGCCAGTTCATAGTCCAGACCATCTTTTCCAATAGTTACAACACCAGTAGATGAATCGATTCGAATAGCTTCTCCTAAATTGCCACCAGCAATAGAGTATCTTATGCTACCGGCAGAACCCTTTTTTGGTGAAAAAGCTGTAATAGTGACAATTTTTTTACCCGGAGCTACGTCCTCAGAAAGCAAAAACTGTGTATTTGCCACATAATTAAAGATAGGGAAAGAGGCAGATGGTTTCATTGATATTAAAAGATCAGCCTGGGAAAATTTAGGTGGAATACCCTGATCATAGGCACGAATTATTAAGAAATATTGTCGATTTAAATCCGAAACCAAATTTTGTTTTGTTTTAATGACCCCAGTTTTAGGGTTAATTGTAAAAAGGTCTACATCCTTGCCGCTAATATTGTACAAAACCAAAGCATTAAGGTCTTCATCATTATCGCGAGCCAATGCCCCGAAAACAAATTCATTTTTGGCAGTTTTGTCTGGTATATTCACATGATATTGATTGGCTTCAAATCTTGGCATATTGTCGTTAACATCTTTAACACAAATGGTTAAGTTGACTGCTGTTGCTCGTGGCTCTGTAGCAGAACTATCTTGAGCCATTAGAGTAAGAAAATAAATAGCAGTTTCTTCTCTATCTAACATAGAAGCTGTGGTTATTTCTCCTGTTTCTGAATTACAGTGAAATCTTTCCAGTTTCTCTCCCAACAGTGTAAAACGTATTTTAGCATTTAGACCAGCGTCTTTGTCGACAGCAACAGGCTGTATGACTTTCGTTCCAATTGAAAGGTTTTCCTGCACAGTTGCATAATATGAGTGGCGTTCAAACTCTGGACTATGATCATTAACATCTTGAACAATTACTTTAACAATACCGGTACCAGTTAAAGGGGGAGAACCTGGAAGAAGAAAAATAAATAAGATTAAATATTTTTTTATATTGTTAAAACTAATTATTATTAAATTAAAGTAACTTATGGCCAGTTTTTAAGTAAAGTTTAATGTTAGTTAAAGTTAAATAACAACTTAAGTTGCCGATATTGAGGGCTTAAATAAAAATGAAGTTTAATGTTTTAACCATATGATTTTGACAGTTCGTTTATATTTTCAAAACAAAGAGACTTGTGTTTACCAACGGTTTAATTATTTGTTTTGTTTTGAAAGCTGTTTTGAAGGGAATTTTCCGAACACATTTTTTTAGAAATCAATCACCTTAATTCTAAAATGGGTAATTTTTTTTTCAAAAAAAGTTAACTTTATCCAAAATTTAGGCCTTACATATGTACAACAAAGTTTTCTATTGCAAGTGGTTAATCCTAGAAATTAATATTTAATTTAACGAAAACACACAAACAAAAATAGAAAAAAACAGCTGACAAAAAAATGTCTACAATTAAAACAAGTAAGAGCGCTATACTCGGCTGTGCTAAATCTAATATACCTAATACATTAACCTTTCGAAACACCGCATTTTTTTATTTTTATTCTTTTTTTTTATTTGCAAAATATTTCTAATTGTTAAATAAGGGTCAATGTCATATTTTAACCATCTAAGGGGGACTAGGGGGAAGTTTTAAGGGTTTTATACTTATTTTTTCAAATAATTTAATGGCAACGCATTAGGAAGTGGAGATAGGAGGTAAGTATGTTTGCAAGAAAAAATAAGTTGGGGCGAGTCCTATATTTGACTTGTGCACGGGCACCCAGGAAAATGTAGGGAGGGGGATTCAATTTTGCAAACTTTGTATGGGAGTCCTCTTAGGCAATGGGGATATGTGTTCTAGGAATATGCTTGGAAAGGGGAAACTAATGGAAATCCATCGTACACTTTATTTCTATAAGGCCGACTGTGGGGAAGTTATGGCCATTTTTTTAAATTATTTTTGTAAATTTTGTATTACAACCCTCTTAGGTGATGTAGATAGGGGGTAAGTATGTTCTAGGAATATGTTTGGGACGGAAAAATAATGAGGGTCTGTAGTTTATTTTATTCCTCTGATGGCAACTCCTGGGAAGTTGTAGGGGGTTCAACCCTCATTTCTTCAAATTTTGTATGGCACACCTATTAGGGGGCAGAAAAAGGGTGTAAGTATGTTCCACAAAAATGTTTGTAAGAGATAATTAATGGAAGTCAGTCTTATATTGCACCCGTGTAGGGGCAAATCCAGGGCAGTCGTTGAGGTTTTAATGCACAAATTTTAGAGAAATAAACAGAGGTAGTCTTGGTTTTTGGCTTATGTTTCAGTCAGTTATCAGGAGATTTTGCTGAATTTCAATATCAATTTGCTCGAAGATATTTCTGATGGCTTGATATTACACACAGGTCTATGCAACATCGGGGGCTTCAAAAAATTGATTTGAGCTATAAAATGGACGAGCAGACGGACGGGTTGACAGATGGACATCGCTCAATCGACTTCCCTATCTGTAAGGACCAATAATATATGTAATTTATTGGATCGCAGATAGACATTAAAGAAATAACAAATGGAATGATAAATTTATAAGCAGATATATACCCTTATGACTTAAATGAAGTGTATAAAAATGTTTTAATCAGCAGCCCAAGCATATTGAAAGCAATGTGGAGTATATAGGACAGACTTTAAAAAAACCACACATATATACATATATACCTAAGCTGTGGTTGTCTGTAGAAAACGATATCTTTAGTTGAACATTTAGAACAATAGAAACAACAATAGATACCAATAAAAGCGAATTATAACAACAGTCGCCAACTGTTGCTATGATTATCACATTATTACAGCACATGCAGAAATATTTTCTTTTTTTTAATTTTTCTAGTTTATTTTTTTTTATTTTCAGAAAAATATGAAGCATATTTTAATTTAATTGAAAATGTTTAAAAAAATTTTATGTTTTTTTGTTATTATTTGGTTTCAACTGAAAATATTTTTACCTTTCCTACAACGGATAATTTTTTTGTAATACTTTTTTGATGCTAAAAATAGTAAAAACATTTCTTATAACTTTTGAATGGATTAGTTAGGTAAAGATAAGTTCATACAATTCGCAGTAAATACAATTTTGAATTTTTTTAAAGCTCGAAACAAGCAAACTAAATCGATTAAATGAAGTCCGACTATATTATACTTTACACTAAAGTTTATTCAATATTGTCAGTATTAATATAAATAAAAATCACAAACAGGAATCAATGGTGATTTATGTATATACTAATCTTTATGAAATTTGAAGGACCGTTTAAAACAAGAACTGTTTACGTTTAAATATATTTCGATTTCTTTATCTGTTTGCAGTTTATGTGGATTAAAGTGATTTCAGAGTGCACCACCTACATAAGACCAGTGATGAAGACAGTAAATGTTGTGTTTATGGGGTGAACATGATTTCTGGATTTCATTAAAAAACACTTGAGCACATGCACAGAAATCAATATTTGAGTTTTTTTAATTTTTATTAAAATTTTAAAATCCCAAATAAATATTTTTTTAAAACCTGTTGTTAAAACAGTTTTTATTTTATTCTGTAAAATAGAATTCTTGTACCAGGGCATATTTGCTGTATATAAGATTAAATGTGATTTGTATATGTTTGATGTAGTTGAAGTTGATAAAGTTTTTTTCTGAGAGGACGTTTATTTGACCGATTTTGAAAATAATAGACCTATCCTCATCAGCTTCAGTAGACTGAGTTCCAATAGCAAAAAACAAATTTATACCAAATTTTAAAAAATAATTCTGTGACCTGTTCTTTTAAAAAACCACAGATACTCTTTGATTGGTTTAGATAGTAATTCTGAGTCAACTGGTATAACTTTAGGACTTAAGCTTTTATTTATTGAAAAAAAAAACATCCGAATGATCGCACTATACTGCTATCACGCATGAGGTGTGTTCAAAATGAGGCCGTTAGCCATTAGCATTAGGACAAAGAATTCTAATCAAAAAGCACGTTAGCTGTCCTGTGTTTAAGGTACTGGCTTTCAAGCTTTTGTTAACTTAGTCTATTGCGAATATCTATTTCCAGGTTAAGAAAAAGTGAACTTAAGGCTAGGGGTTTTAAGTTAAAAAAAAATATTTTTATCGGATTAACTATTGATCTTAGTATCATCAAAAACAATTTATTTTCAGAAATGACAAAATTGATAAATTAAGCTTAGAAAAAAATTAAAAACCAATTATTATGATGTATATGTCGGTATTATCCTAAATGCGTTTAAAATTATTTTAAAACAATTAACATTCATATGTGCATGGTGGAATAATAAGGTGACCTCGTTCCTAAAAATCACAACTTCCTGTAAAATTTGAGCATATATTTTGATGTTTCTTAATTCTACCTAAACTGTCAAAAGTGTTGCTATTACACATACATTTAGTCAGCTGATCAGTTGCTTCAACTTTGGTCAATGTGCCTAAGTATCATA
The DNA here is from genome assembly GCA_963583895.1 of Melanophora roralis. Lineage (NCBI taxonomy): Eukaryota > Metazoa > Arthropoda > Insecta > Diptera > Rhinophoridae > Melanophora > Melanophora roralis. Next base: position 105,660,680 of record OY757188.1, on the reverse strand, counting down.
TGTGCTCAGGTTTCCAAGAGCAAGCAGCTCCTCTCTGGCATCAGTTTTTGTGCATATTGTGTGTAAACCAAGAGTTTTACTGCATTTATAAATTAACTGCTTCGAGATTGAAAGGATCTAGTATTTTATATTAAATTGAAACCATACGATCTACAAATTTATACATAAAAATTTTTAGGAAACAAAAATTTTCTTTTCTTTAAAAAATTCCTCCAAAATTTTTTAAAATTTTTTTACTTCAAAATTCAAATAATCTCAAAACGAAGTAAATTCTACAAATATAAAATATTTCCGAGAATGTTTACCAAAATAATTTTAATAAAACAAATTTTTTAATTTTAAATAGACTTTATATTATGATTTTGTCTGAAAATTTTTCGTTCGAACATCCATTTTTAGTTCAAAAAGTAACAATTTATTCTTTTTGCTTACACGCATAGTTAAAAACAATAAAACACAGGAGTTAATTAAAATTGAGGCATATGCAAAATATTTGCAATTTACATTGAAATCAGAAAGAAAAACACAATTTAAATTGCTAAAGTTGAATTAGTGCAAAAAAGCTAAGAAAACCTAAATAAGCGAAATAACAAGCAATCGTATGGCTACAATGCTCTTACATAGTGGCTCACATTTGATGATCCTTGTGTTATCATATGATGTAGAAAAAAAAAAACAAAAATAAAAAAATCCATGTGTGTGGTAAAAATTTCCTTTTATGGCTTTATTTCAATTTGTGTTCATTAAATTAGAACGCATGGCTGGAACTAAAATAAAACTATTGTTCTATATATTCCTAAAGCAAATGCAAAAAATAACTCCACAAAATAAAGGAAGAAAATTTTTTTTTCTTCTAGTTTAGATTTAAATCTGATAATGTAGGAACAGTACTGACTACATACTCAAATTTACAACAATTGTTTTCCTATAATACGGTTTAAAAGTTGTGAATACTTTTCACATATTTAAAATCACATAAAGAATATTTCTTTCTTATTTATTTTATTTTGGTGCTATCGTAGCACAGTTTATTTTACAATAGTACGTGCGTTCCATACATCACACGTAGCCTTTTCTATATTATGTTGTGCCAGAAAAATTTTTCTTGTAATATGTTTGTATGTCCTTGTTATTAAAAAAAATTGCCCGTTACTGGTATTTACTATACACAAACTATTTAAGTTAAAAAAGATTTTTTGCTGCTTAACTAACAATGTTTTGAGCTTGTTAAAAAGTTTATGTGAAAGAAATGATTTTTAAAGTTCACTTCATGTCATTTTAATATAATCTTAGATATTGACCATAAATTTTTTTGTCTGGGGCCTAAGGTTTTGTGTTGATGTTGATTGTTCTATGGAAGCTTATTGTAGAACAATTGAAGAATTTTTTTAAATAAACATATCTTCTTAAATTCTTTACCAATTGTTAAATCCTAAACCATATGTTAAATTAAAAATGTTTGCAAGTTAAATGTAATTTGTAGTTTTTTTTTTCTAAAAAGATGAGAAAAAATTTTCGAAGACTAGCCAAGCATTTGCTGGGGTTCTAAAAACTTTCTCCTATTGTCTAGGTTTGACTCCAGCTTAGACCGCTTTAGTTGACTTTGTTTTTGAGTTTACTGCGCCAAGTACACGATGGCTGCTCAGTTCCAATGAGGTAGGGCTAAGAGCTTTAATCAGAATAGGATCTAGGAAAATTATCTTGATGCCGGCTCAGCGTATGACCAATTTAGTGCAATTTGAGGCCAAGGACTTAGATTTGGATTGATCCTTAGTTTTTTTGTGGTCAGAGTTGTAAGTTTAGACAAAGAATGTATCTGATTTTCTTTATCTCTTTATAATAACATATTTGTTAGTAGCACAGTCAAAGAAAGGCAAATGGGATTTTGGGCATTGAGAAGTCGCAGCCATGCTAGAATCCTAATGGACCTTCACACTATGCTAGGCCGTATACAAACCTTGATAAGGAGACCCTTATTTTTTATTTGAGTGAGTGGCGATTCAAGCGTGAATTGTGGTGATAATTCCGGAATCTATTTGAGGGATCTAAGGAGAAGTTCTTTAAAACATTTGCCTGATGAATGCAATATACATTACAAATATTGGAATCCATTTGGCATTCAGGCGGTTTACGTAAGAAATATTTGCATAGGCTTCAATTTGGATCTCTGTCCATAGTAAAATCGTGAGACACATCCTATTAAACTATGATCAAATCTACATACCTTGAATGCGAAATCAGGTGCAATTATGCTAGGGACTATAAAAAGCAGAATCTTTAGACACTTTTTTGGAATAACTAAGAAAGGGTGGCGTATTTTGGACACATGCAGGATATCTGGCTTTATAAATGGGTACCTCTTTTGATATCAAGCACAAAAAATTATTATTAGTAAGATGTATCGAGGTTTCTGTCAGCTTAATGTGATCAAAGGGAGAAACGTAATCACATGAGTCGACTCGAACTTCTGCTTTATAATCACTGTGAGAATAGAGAAGAGAAGAAGGCGAGAATTTTGTTGTTCTTTAAATCTAGAACTGTGACTAGGCTTGAATATTTTCGTGAAGATGATACATCTGTCAAAATTGGGTTATTCTAGATCCCTGACAGCTCGCGAGCAAAACAAACTTGACAGTAAAACAAAAAATAAACTAACATAGCAGGTTATCGGCTTATTCAAAAAGGTTTAAGGATAATGAAGCTGGCTCCTTTCATTGCTTGAAACAAAGCCTTTGTTAAATGTCACTGTGGCTAGTAGCCTTGCTGGTGTTATTCTCAAATGTAATTTCCTTTTTCCTTTTTATCATTTTTGCGTGAGAGCCCTGCTAGCTTGTTTGGTTACTTTTCACAATAAAAACCTTTTTCATATTGCTAGACTAAACACTCAATTTTTTTTAAATATAATTTTACTTTTAATTATATATTATTAAATTTTATTTATATTTTTATTAATTTTCACAAAATTTGTCTAAAATTTTGCAAACAGGCACTTTATATGTAACTTGAATGAACTATTTCATAAAAAAGACTTTAAATCTTTTAATCTTGGGATTAAAACAACACATAGCTTAATTAAGACAAATCTTAATATGTAATAAGACTTAGAAAACAAACTTCGCAATTGGCAAACAAAACAATTCAACATTCCAAAACAAAACTATTTCACATTATTCTGTAAAAACCAACAAACTATTTTGACAAAGATATAAAAATTTCTTAAATTCTGCGGCATTTAAAGAAAAATATGCGGCGCACATAGCATAAATATAAAAATTAATCATGAATATTCATGTAAGTGTAAAAGTAAATCTTTTTTATTCAAGTCGAAAAAGAATAAAACAAATGCAATGCTGAAAGAAAATTCAACTAAATTAAAATTAATGTCTTGCAGTGGAGATTTTTGCGTTTCTAAATTCATCAATGTTGCTCGTTGCTTTATTAAATGCAACATTACAAGAGACTTTTTTATTTTGAGTATTTTCTAGAACATATCAAAAATCAAGAAGAAGAACCTGATAGAAAAATTAAACAAATAAAAATAAATGAGCGCCATGATTTTAATAAACTTAAGAGCTAAACTTCCATTTGTATTGTTGTTGAAATCAAGTTGGTAAATGCACAAAAAGAAACACATTTTGATAGTTTTACAAATGTTTAAAGTGCTGTTGTTGTTCCTTGTTTTTGCTGTTTAGCTGTTATTGCTTAAGACGCCTGATATCTTATAAATAAAGCCTGTGTTTGTGTGTAAGTTTTATAAAAAAACAGTTCCTTAGCTTTCATAGCAACAATATCATTATACACTTTATATTGTTTTCTATTCTGTACTTTTCAATAAGAGGAAATTATTTGGTTTGTATTCAAGCATGTTAACAGCATTTAAACATAGAAACTACATGCAACCTTATTTCAGTGACAGTTTTCTTACTTAGAAAATGTTTCAGCCAATTTATATTTTTCTTGAAAAAAACTTATGCTTAGAAGAAGGTCATTTTGATAAATATTTTTGATAGCTTTGTTGTTAACTTCGAAAATTAAAAAAAAAAGTTATAAAAAAAAAATTTTTGTCTTCTAAGCATTTTTTAAAATAGTTTTTGAAAGATTTTCTAAAACGGCCTCTTTACAATAAAACTGTTTGTGTAAGAGTTTTAAGAGAACCTCCTTAAATAATGTTGCACTTTGATGAATTTACGATTGTCATGGTCATTTTTGCAACAATTTTTACTACTAAATTATAAACAAGATGCCACATTGTCGGCATCTCGTGGTTCAAAAGTGTGTTCCCGATGTGTGTTGTTTGTGTGTGTATGGGCTTGTAGAAAAAAACTTGTGGCATTCTATCACAAAATATCGTGTAAATTGAAGTGATTTATTTTTGTGTTGTCGCATGATTATAGTTTTTTGTTTTCTTTTATTCTTTTAATGCCATCAATGTCATTAAAAATACCTAATGATTTCAAGTAAAAATGCCAATAGCCCTAAGGTAATTATAAAAATTACAATTTTATGTTGTTCTTTTAAATTGTTATAGTTTAAGGTTGACGGAAATAGCAAGTAATTTTTTTTTAAAATTTTGGTTAAAAAGCTATAAATTTTTACAACTTTGGTAGTGAAAATTTTTGAAAGGAAATACTAGGCTCCCAATTTAAATAATAAATAAAAAAAGAACATTATATGTTGGCTGCAAAATAGTTTTCCTTTGTGCAATTTTTATAATTTTAAAAACGTTAAAAAATATTTAATTTAGTTTAAAATGATCAAAACCTTAAACATTAATATTCTATCTTTTTTAAGATATTAAAATGCAATCAGATCGAGAAAACACTTGAAATTATTGGTTGATTAAAGATAATGTTTGTCGCTTAAGTCTTTTGTTTTTGTACCAAAAGATGTATAAATTCGGTTTTAAAGAAATGTGTAGCTGTTTAGTTTTAAAAAAGTATACTAAAATTTTTTTAACTTATCACTGTCTTTGTCAACATTTTATTTTGAAATTTGATTAAAGACCAGCCCACCAACATGAGATACATACATACCTTTTTTTAATATTAACCCTATATACATATACACACACATACTTTTGTGTACAAACAGTTCCCCTCAATTGATAATTACAAAACAGGCCCAACCCAATTGCGGATAACAGAGGCTAACACGTTTTAGGCTTCTTATGTTACTCTTTCACTTGCTTTTATTTTTTTTGTTATTATAAGAATATTTTAAATAGAGTAAAGAAAAAACAAAAAAAAAGCGATTAAATACGCACACACACACAAGCAAACACAAACTTATATAAAAAGAAATGTTAATCAAGAGTTTTTTAACTTCTTCATACTAACGTAAATGCTTGCTCGCTGGTATGTGTGTTTGAATTAATGAAAGTTGTTTATGCTTACGAAAGCAAAGCGGTATTTGAAACTATGAAGTCGTCTTCAACGTAATATAACTATGATGGTGATGAATTATAATTGTGTTTACGTTTTAAAGTTTTTATTTACTTACTGACTTGCTGCGGATAAGATAGTAAGTGTTTGCATAAAGAATAATAAATGGCTGTGTTTTGAGGGAATGTTTGTTTGCATGTTTCATTTTTATATTCATATTTTTTTTATTAAGTTGGCGTAAATTATGATGGCGCTTTATTGTTCATCTTGTTAATAACTGACAAAGACATCAGAAACCAGTCTTCTATCTAACCAACCAGTTGAAACTTTGTTATCAATTTTGTTGTTTTTTTTTCAATTTGTATACTTAGAGTTTAAAGAGAGAATACAAACTATACGCCATTTTGCAAACATTAATCTTTCTGTTTGACATAATTTGTTTTTTGGTTCGAGTGTTGTTATTAGTTCATTGTTAATAAATAAAAATTATGGAGACAGCAGAAAGAGTCAAAATTTAGAAATACATATTTTTGATATTTTAAAAATAATTTTTAAACTAAAAGAGAAAAGGTTAGAATAATTAAATTTTAAAATCGTTTTCTTTGGCTTTTTTGGAAAGCAGTTCAATGGTTGGCCGCAATAAGGGCAGTTTAGGAATAAGTTTAAATGACATCCTGATATTACTTTTACTACTACACAATTAATTTTTATTATTATCAATGTAGCCAATTCTGCTTTTAGCTGGGTCACATAAAAATTAAAAAATGTTTGAATACCTGTGGCACAGTGTATAGAGAAATCGTTTAATGAAAAACTGTCACTTTTTCTGTATACCTTGACACATTAGTACTAATTATATTTATTAACCAAAATGCTTTTTCAATTCTGAGTTCAATTTCACTTGGATTCACTATTAACAGAATGAGTTTGTCAGATGCTTGGGAACAAAAAAGACTTGCTAATTTTATGATACCATTATAGAGAACAATATGAAACGTGGAACCCTATAAGAGGCATTTTTCGCCTCCTTTGTGAGTTACCACAAAACAGAGTCTACAAAGGATCTTCTAGAAGGAAAAGGCATGAACCAGCAATCTACAAGTACATCCTTACTGAATGAAGATTGCTGAGATATTATAACACGGCTTGCAGGACATCGAATTAGAGTAGCATTTGCCATTTCACTGCCTAGTTTTTGCACAAACAAGATCCTTATGTTTTTTATCTGTTATTATATCAGATGTGGTGGACTTAAGAGATGCAGAGTAGGAAATATTGGGGCAAGTCATCCAGATCAACGAATTGCTGTAAGCACTGCACAATTATCCGTTCACTGGCTTAAGCGTTTGCTTCGCAAGGATTCAGACTTTTCTCAAGAGCACTTTTTTTTAAACTAGCGTAACGTTACTAACCTAAATGCGCCAATAAGACTCTCTACAACATGCAGGTTGAATTCTTTAAATGTTCTTTTTTAAGTTAAAAAATTTGCGTAATAAAACCAGTGTTTATCAAATTTCGAAAAAAATACCCGCTATAAGGCGTTTTCATAAGGTTTCATCTGAGTTAGTACTAACAAAACTATTTATACACTGAAGGTGCTGTGCAAGTTGAATACTCAAGACTATTTCTAGGATCAACTAAAACGATACTAATTTATCCAAATCTTTTGTGTGATCAGTTCCTTTAAAAAAAAGGTTGATTAATTGAAGGACATTACTAGGAAACCCCATTCCAACACATGTATGTACTGTGTCTGAAGAGAAAGTAGAAAAAGGCCGTTGAAGGAAGCTTCTTTCATAGATCCAAAGGTATAAATTAATAGTATTTTTAGTTCCAAAAACTACCTAAAATTGCACGCATGGTATCTAATACGTTCTGGATGATTAAAAGTGTTAGAAAAATTTTTAATACTTGCGGATATTATTTTAAGCCGAGGGTTTTGAAAAGAAATCACCGATTATAGTCCCTTATTGGGGTTGTTGGTTGACGGAACTTATAAAAATATAATGACATCGAACGGGGACCAATATTGTGGGAGAGGCCATCAAACTGTTATATTGTCAGTAAAGTTTCCAATGGCTCGGCCCCTGAGTTGACATATAAGGAGAAAAATATAAGACCACGTGGATGTTTTACATGATGAATTTTCAGTGAAAGGGCAGGACTTATTCGAAGGTTGCTGGAGATTTATAGCGAGGGCTGAGCTAAGAAGGCAAAATTTTTTGATTAAGCTGGTGGGATTTTGTCTAAATACTACGATTGGGGTCATAAAAGAACATTTCCTGATTAAAGATAAAACGAAAGGGCACTTTGGATTATATTAGGACATATGAAGGTAAGGAGGAATGGAAGACGATAGAACATGTCTGTCTTTTTTTAATATTTATATGAGGGCCTTATGAAAAAAATGGACCGATATTATCATTATTAAGTTTAATAGTTGATGCAACAAAGATAAACATGTTTGCAAAATTTTAAAAAGGTTAAGCAATATTCTAGCCATTTATGGCACAACTGCTTATTCCGGAAGAACATTTGTATAGAATCTATGCCAAAAATGAACAGATCATCACCACAAATAACAGGCTTCGTGCCAGTGCCAAAAACTTACCTCTGGCAAAAAATTTTTGGACCAAATTTCATCAAAATTGCAACCTGTAGCTTATTTACAAGAATACATGGACACCCATCCAGACAGATTGATGGATGGACGGACGGACGAATATGCTTAAGGAAGTGATTCTAAGTCGATTGGTATACCTAAAGGTGGCTTTTACACCATTACTTTTGGGTGTTATTAGCGTCTGCCTAAACGCCCTATACTTCTGCCACATATGTGCTGTGGGTATAATAAGATGTTTTAGTAATAGTCACTTATATTACATATGAAATAATGTTGTTGAATTGTTGATTTAAATTTACATTTAAATTCTTAAACATCAAACAGAAAATGTATGAAAAATTTAACGGTTTTTAAAGTTATCATTATATTTAAACAATATTAAATAATATATTAAATTGTTTAACAATTTACGGTTTTTTGATGATGATGATGGTTATAAGTGATGAAGGTTACACAAGACATATACTTAAGATAATCTTACTAAAGAAAAATATGCGGTCGTTTTTAATATAAAAAAAGGTGGTGGTGTTTGCAGTTATTGTGGTGGCAAAAAGTTGCTGCTACTCTTTTAATGTCTGCTTAAGTTACCAAACTACCAGCAGTAAATAAACGTACAACAGCTGCTGTATTAAATTTAATAAATGTTGTTACTACAACGTATTTAAACCATAAATTGTTTTTAAAAACACTTGAAAGAAAAAACCAAAAACTATTGATAACTTACACAGCTTTTGGCAGTGGCAGTTGGGAAAAAAATGGTTGCCATGTTATACTATTGTTTTTGTACTTATAGACATACATACCTACATTTAAACACATACATATAAACATTATTATGAAATACTAGTTTTTCTATTTATTCCATAGAAAAATAAAAAAATCATACTAAACAGCTATTGTGATGAAAATCTTAAGCAAATAAAATTTTGCCGAATTTTTCAATTTTTTGTGGCAGAAAAAAATATTTAAATTCTCTGAATAAATATTTTTTTAAATATAAAGCGGTAAAGATTTTAAAGTATCATTTGGCTTTGGTTTATTAAGGCTCATAGAGCAATAAACTAATGTGTGAAAATTGTTTGAGTATAATGAAAAATTTAAGTAGCTATTTTGGTGGTTATTTAACAAAATATTTAGCTTTAAAAAAATAAAAATGAACAAAAACTAAATAAGGTTTATGTAAATTTATGAGTTGTTGAAAAGTAAATGTTGATTTGTGTCTTTATTTTTTACATTTGTAAGTATATATTGCAATCGAATATTTAAGGTCGGCTTAAGCAAGATTTATTGAAAAATTTATTTAGAAATATTTTTGCTGATGAAATTTAAAAAAAGTGTGTATTTGTCTTAGTCTTTTGCAGAAAAAATAAATAAAAATTAATTCTATTGCAAACACCAAAAACATAAAATTATACTTTATAGTGTAAGAACTCAAATGCTGCCCACGATTATATCTAATTAAATACATTGTGGATTTAAATACACATTATTTGTTAAATTAAATAATTAGTATTCCTATTGTGGCTCGTTAATTATTTTGTAGCAACTAATTACTTCTTTAAAAAAATATATACACATTTACATATCCGCTTATATGTGTATTCATTTTTTCCTTTAACAGTTTTTCTTGTATCAGCAAAATACAGCAATTAATTTAAGTTTTAAAACCTTGTTTTAAGTTTAAAAAATACACCAGTTTTTTTACTAAAAGATTAATTACGTTAATCCCTTACAAAACATGTTTATGGAAATTTCCCTTTTTAAGTATCTCACACTTAAACAAAAATTTTTAACAAAATTACTTAACGCTACATTTATTTTAAAACAATTAAAATTAAATGTTTTTTTTCATGTGAATAAAAAAGTTTTGCAAAATAAACTGGTTATTTTTTATGTAACATAAAAGTGTTTTTCTGATTTTATCAACATTTTTTATTTTCGTTTTTAAATTTATACTAAGAAATGTTAAATTCCATCTTCCATTAGTATTTGTTCGAAAATATTTCTTTAGATTAATGACAAAGATTTTAATCTTAAGTCGGGTTTTGTGAGCAAAAAATTAAATTAAATATATCTATATTTTTTGCTTAGAAAGTAAAAATATTCAAAAGGAGCTTAGATTTATTTAGAAATGGTTAACATGTATAAATAAAATTTGTGCAAGTAAGATATGTATAAGTTGAAAGCTTCTAATGTATTATGGCAGAGTGTTGAAGATTCGTGTGGATACCTGCCGGTTTGGCCCAATCCCACAGTGCTCTTAACACAAGGTGAAAACAATGCGTCCACCAACGCCCCCATGGATGATATTTTGCCAACATGGCAAATTATCACCCATGGGTACCAATTCGAAGACATACATTTGGGTATGCCTTCCCCTTGATGAGGAGCTGAGCCTATCTAAAACTCCTACCGATCTATGGGTCACGGCACCAAGTTGCAATGCAACTCCACATCGAGCAGAAGCTCTCCCCGCGATTTGGGTTTAAACCACAACCACCACGTTGCTCTTGAAGGGGCCTCAACCATTGTCAGGCTAAAATCGAGGTTCTAGGGGCTCCTGACACCCGTAGTACCAAGGTCAAGCCAAAGCTACTTCCAGTTGAACTCCAAATAGTTCAGGGACTGGTAAATTCTCGTGGCCGAAACCACTTCCAGTTTCGACTCAAAAGTCCGGGACTGGTCACCCCAGCCAATGTATTATGGCAGTTAAATTGGTATAAACAATGAATTGTTAGAGATATACTAAGGGTATTATGCGTTTGTGCAGATGTTTGTAGGGCAAACATTTTTAGTCGAAGATCCACCTTTAGCTATACCGATTGACTAAGAATCACTTTTTATGTCTTCTGGTAATGAAAGCTTCTGGTATTGATAAAATAAGCAACAAAATGCTTTTCAAAGCTGCTTTGCACACCAAAAAAAAATTTTAATTTTTTAAATGCCATATGATGGCTTGAATATTTCCCGCCAGTATGGAAAGCTCCTTTAACAAAGAAGATTTCTAAGCTTGAAAAGGATCCTTAAAAGGTGGAGTCTTACATGACTATAAACCAATTACTTCATAGCTTTCTTTCAAGCCATTTTTTTGACAATAAAATCTCTTTAAACAATAAAATTTAAAAAATCAAAAATATAAAATTAGTGGAAAAATTAAAAATGACAAAAGAAATAAAAATATTTACCCTCTATAATGCTCAACCGTTAAGCAAGTGTTGCCAAAGAGACTTTAATACAAAAAAGTATAATGTTATATAGAAAAGTAAACTTCGTCCAATTTAGAAAATAAAAAAGAAGGAAAACACTCATATCGTATCCCTTTCTCTGTTACATGTAAGTTAAATAGGTGATGTTTGCAGTCAAAAGACACTACTTTTGTCAAGGAATGCTGATGATGAAATTGCGTAGCTGCTTTCGAAAATGCATTCTACTCGGCAAGTATCGGTAGAAAAACCTGCTTTTTTGAAAAAAAAAGTTTCTTTCAACATTAATGGAAAATATTAATTTCTTTCTAATAAAAAGAAATTATATGAACTTAAGCCAAATTAAAAAGCAAACATTTGTATTAAAAACAGTTCAACAATAAATAAAAATAGCAAAAGTGTAAAACTTTTAATTGTTAAGTCAATTTTTATTTTCTTTATCCGGCTCAAGTTCAATATTATACTAAATTCTCATTTATTTGCAAATGAAGAAATTAATATTTTTAGTTTTTACTACTTTATTAGCGTTAGTTAAGAAAGGAACATTTTTATTGAAAAAACAAGATTTTTACCGATACTAACCGAGTAGAATGCATTTTCGAAAAACAGCTACGATTTTCATCATCAGTACTCTTTGTTCGGTTGTTAGTTATTAATTTGGTTGTAAAACATCAGCCATTTAACCCACTGATCCATGTGGCGAGGTGAGTCGGCACGAAGTTTTTTTTAATTGTTAAACATTTTTATAAAAAATTTTCTTAATAATGAAATATATTAATACAAAATTTTAATTGAAAAAATTACAGATATTTGTTTGTACTTTCCTTAAATTAACTAGCAAAAGCCAAAAAAGTTTTTAAGTGATCGATTCTTAGTTGTATTTATGATTAGAGGAAAATATGCTGCAGGAGCAAAAGGCAAAAAAAAAAAATAAAGTGAGTAAAACTTAAAAAAAACAGCAAGACGCATGATTAACCAGATTATACATAGATGATGAGGACACAATATGAAACCAGCATAAACCACTACAAACAGATAGTTTTTCCTTATGTGCTTACAATCTTGCCTTAAGCTTCCAATAATCGCCTAAGCGAGAAAGGTGAAAAATCAGTAACAGTTACAACAACAACAAACGTTATATTAAACCTGTAAAGTCTACACATGGCTGTGAACGACTTTTAATAGACCTTTTTTTGTTAAGTATCATAAAAATTTCATTTTTGCAAACCAAGTAAACGAACAAAATTTAAAGTTGTTCTTTTCTTTAATTGTTAATAGTAGTATACAATATTGATACACATATTTTGAAATTTAAAATTAACATATATTTTAAACTAATCAAGCAATTAATAAAAACAATCTGTTTTATTTTTTCTGCAACGAAATTAACGAGTTTAACATTTTCTAAAGTTGACGTTACACTTGTCAATGTTTTTGAAATTAGAATATGGACCTGGGAAGAAAAAATTATCTTTGAAAATTGAAAGATTATTCACTTAAATATCATCAAAAGTATAACAGTTACCTAATTAATATGTATTCCCACAAGACATAACATAGGGTATATAACAAAATACTAAAACGCCAAATAGAACTAACTGCTTGTTAAATTTTAAAAAAAGAAGAAAGAAAATTCTCTGCCATAAGGCAAGAGTTTTTCTCTAAATGTTTAAATGTTTGTTGGGGTTTTTTAAACTTAACTTTTCCCTGCTTCTGCGAATGCTTTATTTCAAGTATTGTTTGTTGTGGGGCACCATTCAGCTTTGGTTTGGCATGTGTGATAAATCGCATTCGAAAACTTTTTTGGATTTCTGTTTGTATTTTTTTATTGATAAAGCAAAAAACTGCATGTGTGTAGCATAAGAAAGTTATAGGATAAATGAAAAGCTTGTTAGAAAATCACAAAAAACGCACGTCTTTGTGTTTTATTTTTTTTTTCGTATAACACAATTTTGATCAAAATGTTGTTTTAACTATAATAAAGGTATACGGGAAAAAAATCAAAGAAATTGTAGAAACTGCTACGCATTGGAATGGTGTTTGCAATGGACTAACAAGAAAATGAACAAATATTATTAAACGAAAAAGAAAAAGCATCTCCAGCATCCTTTCGATGCCACTACATATAGACACGCTTAAAAGAAAAACGTGAAAATCATCATCAGTTAGATGTATCAGCTAAAGGTAGCTATTTAGTTGGTTTGACATAAAGTCTTTTTAAAGAACTACCAATTGCTGTGGTGAGTTTTCTTTTATTTTTTGTTTTTTTTTTAAAGATTTTACTTATTAATGTAACTGTTGTTATTATTGTACTTAAACAGAATAATACAAATCAAATATCTTTGCACTTAACTAACAATTTACAACACATATTACATGTAACAACAGGCTAAATGCTGTATGATCTTTCTTTTGTTAGTGATTGTTTTGTTTTGTTTTTTATTTACATTATTTGTTTTTATATTTATTTATTTTTTTGTATTTTTTTATTCTTGGTAGCATTGCCATTGTCATATATCTTGTTAATCAAAGCAAGTTCGTGTTTTAAGTCTTTTGTTTGGCTTAACATATTATCTGTTTTATTTAGCCTTAAGTCAATACTACTACAAATTTTTGTAGACCTTATTGAATTTGTCATAATTTATGTAACAAAGTACAAGCAACACAACAGAGATAACTCAATCTTTAATATGTATGTTTCCATCAAAGTGGGTGTTACCAACCACAGAGCATTTAGTTGTCAATATTACATTATTCATATTTTTTTTGCGGTCGGATCTACCCAAGTTTTGATTTTATTTTAAGTCAACCAACTCAAACTACTGCAAGTTACTTTAACAAACCTTAATATATTATCTGCATACCATCCTGCTGCTACTTTCATAAAACATATTCCACTATCTTAACATATGTATCTTTTTGTGAGTGAATAAATATATTTTTTTTTTTCAAACATCTACATGTTTATTCTTTTATTTTGGCTTAAGTTTTTGTGCCCTTAAACTAAAATACATTTTGATAATTACTGTAATTTGTTAAAAGTTGCTCATGTGATTTTTTCTTTATTGTTCTGTTTTCTTCTCCTACCATTTAATGTGTATAATATACATACTTATGTATATTTATGTGCAAGTGCAGTAAAGTATTTTGTAAATATGCAGTAGTTTTGCTAAATTTTATTATTTATAGTATAAGTATGTGTGAGCTTGTTTTTTTTTTTGCAGTTGCATTTGTGTAAGGGTATTGTATAATTATTATTTTAAAGTGTAATTTTGACAAATACCCTTTGCAAAGCAACTTTTTAGAGGGTTTTTGGTTAAACTTTTCTTTAATAATATTTATTACTTTCCATTAAACTGATGCCGCGTAATGAACCTGATGAACGTTACTTTAAAATTGTCATTGGAACTATATTTTAAGGCGAAAACATTGTATCTTAGGTTAGCTAAGGAAGAAAGGCATCCGTTGAACGAGAGGATGCATCTCATCTGGGCACTCTAGTTTGGCCCCTTTGTGTTACGCGTGAAGAAAGATAAAAATAATAAAAATGAAGCTAAAGTTAAATGAAAGACTTCATAAAAATAGATGAAATAAAAAAGACTGATTGGAGCTTATGGCAGGAATTAAACTTGCGACCCTTAGATTATTGGACGTGAGCACTTAGATTTACGGCAAGCCATGAGCTACAATGCTTTAGGGAAAGATTATTCAAATGCGTGCTTAATCACCAATTTATTATCTTTGGAATTTTAAAAAAAAAAAAAAAAATTAAAACAATAAAAGATTTTAAAACAAAAAAGGGAAAATGTCGTTTTTCTATTAATATTTAAATAAAAACTTTATTGTTTTTAATTTTTATACCAAAAGTATAGTTGTTATTTCATGTCACATTTTATACCCAATTCTAAAATTTTGTTTTATGGAGGTTAAAAAAATTCATTTTTTTTTTCGAAAAAAATCTTTGATTAGAGTTTATAATTTTTATAATCTTTGCCATAGACAACTCTAAGCCTAACATGATGTTACTTTTCCCTTATTTCTGTTTTATCTTTTAATTATCTGACATGAGTACTAAAAGGACATCGATTACAATACAAATTTTTTTTAACTGACTTGACGAACTGCTTTGCGTTAACTTCCTTACTTTTGTGCTGCTCTGCTTTTGCATTTTTAAACAATTATCAGTAAAGATGATCATAACTTTGATGAGCTATAACAACATATTTCAAAATAATATTGATACTGATCATTAGCTAAGAGCAATGTGTAACGATTTTTGTCTTTTGTTGTGGCAAATGCAAAACACCGAAAAGAAAAAATAAAAAAAAAATAAGAACCATAAACTTTAAAAGAATTAAGCCCCTTAAGCTAAATTAACTTCTTATAGTAGAATGATTATTATCATCAATATTTTACTACTCATACTCATACTTTACAACAATTCTTGTATATGCCTCTTGTAAATACAATATTTGGTAAAAGAAAAAGGAAGAAAAAGAAACAAAAAATTAATGCATATTTGTGGCCACAATGTTAAATAAACACTTGTTGTTAAAGATTACCATCAACATTTTAAGGATTTTTTTTGATGTGTAAAAGTGAAATATTTTTGAACTTACCCGTATCCATTGCTACCAATGTAAGTATATATTCTGCCTTTTCTTCACGATCCAAAGAGCGTAATAATGATATTTCGCCAGTTGATGCATTTATACGAAATAGATCAGTATCACCTTCTTTAAGAAAATAACGTACTAGTGAGTTAAATGGTGGCGTATCAGCATCATATGCCTGCACACTTAATACATAACCACCATTTGGTGGTATAACATTTTCCATAACATACGCCAAGTAAGGTGAATCCAAAAACGTGGGTGGATTATCATTAATGTCTGTTATAACAATAGTGATTTCAGCTAAATCATAACGATTTTCAAATAAGTGTGAAAATTTGTTGCGTCCTTTTTCGCCATCGTATGCAAGACCCAAATCAGCCGCAGAATCTTCTGCCTTAACTGTTAATACATAACGTGATTTACGTTCGTAGTTGAGATTTTTCGATACCCTTACAATACCAGAATCTTCACTGATCATAAAATCGCGATTATCATCACCGCCCACTATGGCAAAACGCACACGACCATTGGCTCCTTCATCAATATCTGTGACCGATACCTGCAATACCATTGCACCAATACTTGCATTTTCAGCCACTGAAGCAGTATACTGTTTGGGATCGAACACTGGCGCATTATCATTCTCATCAAGTATTTGGACTTCAATTTGATTATCAGTAGATTTTTCTGGTTCTCCTCTATCTTTGGCTGTTACCTTAAGCGTATAAGAATTTTTCATTTCTCTATCTAATTTGCCAGAAACTCGAAGTAGACCATCTACGGGTCCCAAAGTAAACGGTAAAGAATTTTCTCCTTTTAACATGTATTCAATATAACCATTTTTTCCTTCATCTCTATCGACAGCCTTGACAACCATTACCACAGTATTAAGGGGTATGTTTTCTAAAACTTCTGTAACATTTGAGCTAAGAAAAGTGGGAGCTTCATCGTTAACGTCCTTTAGAATAATGGTGACCTAAAGAAACAAAAGAAAATTAAATTTTTTAAGTTTTTATTAAAGATAGGCATTTTACGGCTTTAAGTATATTTTTGTGTATATAAAAAATTATTTTCGTGTTTTTTAGTAGCGATGTTTTGTGAAACACTGTTAAAAAAAAATTAATATTAAGGGGTCAAAGAAGATTGCTACTGCATGCAATAATCACAAAGTACAAAAAAATCGTTTTAGATATTATTTGAAAGATTTAGCGATTAATAAAAAAGCTGTTAAATTGCCAAGATACAATGTGGCAATTTAGTTAAAAGGGCTTTAACAAAACACAAAAACCCGTTAAAAGTTACACCTTTCGGTTTAAAGTAGTTTTGCACAAACAAATTGCAGAATGAATAATTTTATTACAACAATGTTGCAGGAGTAGATAAAAACCCGAGAAATAATTTATGCTAAAGGTTTAAACACCATAAAGGCAAGGGCTTTAATTGAATGATAAAAGGGTTAAACTTAAAGTAATTCATGCAAGAAAAGAGTACCACTTTACTTCGACATACATAGCATATTCAAAATAAATGTACCTTTATGTATTACAAACGATGGAAATTTAAAGAATATTAAAAAAGCATTAACCTTTACATTGAAGCGCGAGTAAAGAGAAAGGCCTTTCCTTACGTTAACTACAACAATAAGATTTTATGCTTTAAAATATATATTTTTCCTTAATCCTTTTTATTTGAATTTTTTGCAACCATTTTAGTTTTTTTTCCAATTCATTAAACAATTTAAGAAACAAAGAAAGTAAAACTTAAATTACTTGCTCTACAAATGTTCATATCAATGAAATATGTTTTACATTTTACAAGTTTTCGATTCTGCAAACTAAAATTTTATATAACAGCATTTCTTTTTACCAAATTCTTCTTTTTTTTGGGCCAAGCAAGATAAGGCTGACAACATTAATTTTAGGCAAAATTTCAAGAAACTAAAGAAAAGCTACAAACTTATATGGTTAAAGATATCTTAATGTTCTTGGTGCACATATTTGACATTTATTTGTTGTCTTTATCAATTCTCATTCATTATGCGTATTGTTTGCATGACTCTTTTTCGATAAAGGAGTAGATATTTAAAAGGAAAATTAATAAGCCTAGTAATATAAAAAAAAGAAACACTTTACTTTATTTCATAAAAAAATCCCAGCAAAAAGTTTAAGAAATGTGATAAAATAGACACATACATGGATATGTATATGTATTGGATATTTCTGTAATCCCAATAGAACTCTAGAAAGTGTTGATGGCCATCCAAAAATAAAAAAATCCTAACGAAAAAATAATACTTGTACAACGCTCTTTTATAATCCGAAACTAATTTTGAAATCAGTCGACGATTTCGCAATTTTTAGACGATTTCAGGATTCTCATGTCGCATGTTATCGTTGAGGCCATTAAATTGGATTTTCTTAGTTTTTTTGTGGGTTTTTTTTATTTATGCTTTTACTCTTATGACTTTATTTTTGTCTAATATTTTTCGCTAGGAATCCTGTAAAGACCAGCAATCTACATAATACTTTTCAAGTGGAAAGTAGTGGCATATAAAAGTGTGTTAAGAAAGAACAACTTTTAAGCATTAATTTAATGTGTTAAAATCCTAATGTATTTGTCTTGACGTAAACATCGCTCATCTGCCGTTATTTGACCTGATAGAACCAATATTTTAATTTAATTATTTTCAAGTCTTAAGTCAGCAGTATTGCAAAAAATTAATTCATAAGTTAGCCAGTGGTGTGCAAATTTAAAATAAAAAGAAAGGAAACTGTGAAATAATTTAAAAACATAGAAGCGCTTTAAAGCGGCAATTATTACAATGTTCAAGAGCAGTTTTGAAACATATAAGCGACCCTTGAATACTATATTAATAACCTCTTGGTCCAGCATTTTTACAGAAGGCCAAACTTTTTTTTTTTTGTGAAAGGGTTTACTTTACAAAATAAAAAATAGTTTTAATTTCTGAGAGAATTCTTGTTGTCATAGAATTTTACGGAGATTATTTTAAAGGAAGTTTTTAAGGAAGTCCACTTGATCCTCTATAGGCAAATTTAATCCTTTTTTTGAAAAATAAAGCAGTCGTTTTAAAATGTATATTTAAGGATTAAAATATTGTATAAAAATTTTTAGTGGGAAAACTTAAGTGAGGATCGCTAAGGACATCGAAGTTTTGCATAAAGTTTTAGGCTCCCAAGTACATAAAACATGAAATGTCGTAAGTAAAATGCCGCATTTGTCGATATTAGACGCGTATTGGTAATTAATCATTTTGGAATTTAAACTTCGGCACTTATAATCGCTATGTGGCTTCATTCAGAATTCCTGCGCTTAAAAAATAAATAAAATTTTATACAAACATTTTCCCATCTCAATTTATTCGTAATAAAAAATCAATTTTTGCATATTTGGAAAACATCCATCAAATACGCTCAAGTTTATGTGTTTAGCTTTTAGCATTTAAAAGATATAAAAGATAATTATGTGATTAAGAATAGAATAATACAAGGCAATATAATTAAATTTTATAACCATAAACAACTAAATTTTAGTAGTTTCTAAATTCTTTATTTATTGGTTAATTTATTTGTCATGTAGAAAGCATTTTTTAAATGGATAATAATTAAGTTAATCAAGAATGCGATGTTGTGCTTAAAAGATTTTGAGCAAGTTTATCAATAAAAAGTAATTTAATTAATGGGATTAGGAAAATATAAAAAACTGTACAAATTTTATTACACACAAGATGCTAAGAATGAATTTAAAAACGCTCTATTTAAAAACCAATAGATATAAATCAGTAATATAGAATAGGACTGAACAAAATTGGAATCTAGTTTATGGTTTGCATAAATTATTTAAAATAGATGAATAATTTTGTTTGTATAGTTTAAACATTTTAATTACTTTTAGTCACATAATAATTTGTGTTGTTGTATTATATAAGACAAACAAATTTTAAGACTAACATTTCAATTAAAAATAGATATAAATCTCTTTAACGTTTTTACAGCATACACCGACGCAAAAACTGAGCTTAGGTTATCTACACCAGTTCTTGGAAACGCTATTTGCATAAATTTAATTAATCAAATGAGTTTTTGGTAACTTTTCTTCAAAAGAATTTATTTTAGCTAAAAATTTGTGAACTCAACCAAACTTAAAGCTTTCAAAAATCTTTTGTTTATTATGTAGGGTATCTTTAAATGAACCACGACATATACACGTATTTATATACACTTTACATCTTAATTTTAATTTTTTATTTTATTTATTTTTTTGTTTTATTTTAAACACACATGAAACCATTAAAACTTACTTGCACTGTTGATGATAAACGTTGTTGTGGCTCCTGAACTACACGACCAAATTGCTGTTGTTGCTGATGCTGTTGTTGCAATTGTTGCTGTAGTTGTAGTTGTTGTTGATATTGTAAATATTGACGACGCTGACGTTGTAAATGGTATGGCATTGACTGATATCGATTTGCTCCTCGTACATCATTTCTATTAACAGTATTGGCATTAATAACATCATTGTAGTCATCTTCATCATGATCATTGTAATCGTCATACATCATGGGGAATTCTTTGGCACAATCTCTTGCGGTTACAATTAAATTGTATGAACTTTTTGTTTCACGATCCAATGTACGTTGGGTACGTATGGTACCGTTTGAAAATATTTCAAAATCATTATTATCATCACCTGCTGTAATTGTATACTCAATGCGACCGTTATCACCTTGAAATAGAAAATAGTAAAAATATTAAAAAAATTAAAAAGGAGAAAAAAAAAATGAAAAAATGAATGAATAAATAAATAAAAAGAAAGAATGAAACGAAAAATGGGTCACAAATAAGATTGAATTATAAAAATAATATAAAAAAAGAAACAAAACTTGTTAAGCTATTATTGGATTTTGTGGTTTTTCTAAGTTTATTCTCAGGCCTCTAAAAAGCAATTTTTTAAAAAAAGCAACCAGAGTTTAAAATTATGACGCCTTAGCACGTCACCGCTTTTATTTTTACACAAAAAATTCAAAAGCTCCAACTCACTCGTTAGATTCTTAATTTTCTTTGCAATATTTTCAATATCAACGTCTTAGCTTTGTGTAACTTTTATAATTTCTTTTTCAAGTTTTATTGCTGTTTGAAATATATAAAGGTCCTCATATTTTAGTTTATCTTTTAATAAAAAAAATGCTACCATAGTCAAATGTTGTCTTTTGTTTGTGATTATTATAAGCCGCTTAATAAACCTTAATACAATTTATGCGAGCCTAAGATCATTAGAAATTCTCCTAAACCATTTAACCATTGAAGCACATAACGAATGCGACGAATATGGCTTAAAATATAATATATGTATATGGAAAACAAAAAAGGACAAAAAGAAAAAAACTGATATACAAAATACTTAATTAAAAACAATTAATACTATTCAAAACAGTGGAAGTCGTTTTTTGATACTCCAGGGCTGGAGGCAGCCAATAATTATATTCGGAGGCCCTATGTAGCTTTCAAACTAGTAAACTCTTTACAAAATATACTTTTTTGGAACATTTTTAACTAAAATAAAAAAAATTCCTTTCACGCAGAAAAAAAAATGGATCAGTATGGTCACGGGAATGTGACTACAAACCATTTAATCATTGTATGGTTACAAAGATCATTATTTTGGATGCCACAATCATACTATAGTTGTAGTAAGTTTTTGGCAAAAAATGCAATTATAGCTATGATTAAAATTACCATTATTAGTTTGTGGTAATAACTATTTTGGCCATAGGCAGTCATTATCTTGATTATGGGTTATTAAATATGTGATGCTTCTAAAGATGGGTTATCATAATCTAAGAGCAATTTATGTGTGATAACCCATAATAAAGATAATGGGTACCTGTTATCAAAGTAATGACTACCACAAACATATATAATTGTAATTAAATTCGTAACTATGAATACAGTTTTTGCCTAAAACTTATTACAACTGTAGTATGGTTGTGGCAGTCATAATAATGATCTTCGTAGCCATACAATGATGAAATTGTCCATGATCATATTCCTGTGACAAACTCAATCACGTTTTTTCTCTGAGTGTTTCTGCTCTTTTTATTAAACTTTAGTTTATTTAAAAATCGCTTTTACTTTAAGTGCAACTATTTTTTTATACAGTTTAAATATTTAAAAAAATATTTCACAGAGAATTAGTAAGTCCTATAATTGACTGAATTGGATCTATGTGGTTTAAAGAGCAAGTAACACAAAAAATAAATCTAGGTTTTTTTTAGCACATCACCTCTTCTGCTCTTAAGTAACATGTAAATGAAAATCTTTTTGAAATTATTTTCATTGATGTAAAGGAAAAGGTATCAGCCGTAAATCGTGTCTACTCTTTTCAGTTTTTTTGTTACTACTAGTAGTGTTACTTCTTTTTCACTAATAAATACAATTTTTCCTTACTTTCTGTATTTATACCCTTCACATAGTGATAGGGTATATATCACTTTGTCATTCCGTTTGTAATTTCTTTATTATTCATTTGCGACCCCATAAAGTATATATATTCTGGATCCTTATAGATAGGGAAGTTGAAATAGCCATGTCCGTATGTCCGTCTGTCTGTCTGTCTGTCCGTCTGTTGAAATCAAGTTTTCGGAGTCAGATAAAAAGATACAGATCAGTAAATGGTGTCAAACGATTACAAATATCCCGCTAACAATCGCTATTTAAAATCAGCAAAATCGGTTCACTATTGACCGAGATATAAGCGAAAACCCAGTGTAACCCATTTTTTTTAGGACAAAATCCGTGCATATATCCCTATATATCTCAGTAAGTATAATCACTCTTGCCACAAAACTTGGCACGGATACTCCTAAAGAAGGGACCTAAATAATGAAAAAAGCTTTTTCCGATAGGACCAGGGGAAGGGGTATTTTTCCTACAATTGCACAAATTTGGTGAAATATATAATGCGCTATATCTCGTAAACTATAACAGCTATCGACTTAAAATGTTTTACAAAAATTAATTGTACGCTAAGGGCTACACTTTAAAAAAAAAAGGCAAAAAAAGGGGTAGCTCCCATAGAAATTAATGATTTGTATGAAATTTCCGATACGCTATATCTCGGAAACTATAACAGATATCGAAATCAAATGTTATACAAAAAGTACTTGGACAACAAGGCCTACGCTTTAAGGAAAAAAATTTTTGAGTGGGGGCAAAAAAAAGGGGTAGCTCCCATACATATTAACAATTTTTGTTAAATTTTCGATACGCTATATCTTGGAAACTATAACAGATATCGAAATCAAATGTTCTACAAAAAGTGTTTGGACATCAAGGGCTACGCTCTGAAGAAAAACATTTTCGGATGGGGGTGAAGAAGGGGTAGCTCCCATACAAATTAACAATTTTTATAAAATTTTCGATACGCTACTTCTGGAAAACTATTACAGCTATCGACTTCGAATATTCTACAAAAAGTAATAATCAAATAATTCATACATTTTGGTGAAAAAGTTGGAGAAGAGCAGGGGGACTAGAACATTTAATAAGTTTTATTAACCTTTAAATATGAATAATGTCGAAAACTTTTAAAACTCTCTACCTCAAATCTTCTTCATCTATTTCTATTATTCATACGAACGTTAAAATTTTGTATATTTTTCTATGGACTTTAAAACTTGCACAAGGTTTTTTATTATATTATTTGCAGTACAAAATTACTCGGCTGGGTATATTTAAAGACCAATGTGAAGGGTATATAAGATTCGGCACAGCCGAATATAGCGCTCTTACTTGTTTTTATTTTATAATTTTTCAGTTTATAACAGTTCATAAACACTTTAAGTTTTTTGTTGTAATACTTAATGTGGTCTAAGACAAAGCATCTTGTTTTATTTTAAATGAAATTTTTAAAATTTTAAAAAAAATTGGGTTAAGTCGGTCATTCGATTAAATATAAGGTAAATGCATTTGGTTCATACCAATTTTAGTTGTTGTATTATTGAGGTTTATTTTCCATTGTCTATAAATATTGTAAATTGTAAATTAAAAAAACGCTTTTTTTGCGTTATGACTAACAGACAGAGTGACACATTGTTAGTCGTACAGCTCAAGCGCTGTAGCTAAATATTTGATATGACGTGACGGGTATAGGTCCATTAAAATAGGATTTTGGAACACTCGGCCCTTAAAAAGTAGAAATGAGCCAACTAGGGAAAAATCGGTATGTTTAAAACATACAAGATTAAACAAAACTAATTTCTTAAAAAGTTAATGAGCCCGTGTCTTGCATATTTTTAAAACTAAGGACTCTAAAAGCTATTTTTTTATTACCAAGATCCCCTTAATTTTTAACTAAAAAGATAGAAAAATAGAAAAAATAACGTAAATTGCGTTAGACAGGGTTTGTAAAAATATGAATATTTTGTAGGTTTTTTTTCGAAATTAATTTTCAATTGGGTTATTTTTTTTTAGTACTTTTGTAAACCAACAAAGACAGAAACAAAAATTAAAATTAGATTCGACAAGTTTCAAAAAAAAATTGACAAGTTCTTAAAACCTTTTTTCAAATTTAAACTTTAGAGGTGGAAAAAGGGCAATAACTGTATGTTGGAAATCTTTGAGTACTTTTTGTTACGCTAGAAGCAGAATACCATTTTTATTGGACAAGTCTCGAAAATATATGACTTGTTTTTTTAATTTTAAAATTTAAGGGGAAGGATAAAAGAAGAAGAAGGATAAACATTAAACATTTTTTAGACCAGCTATTGCAAAAAAATTTTTTTCAATTTTTTTGGAGCTTAGGCTGGTTGTAAGAAATTACAACCAACCTAATTCAAACTTCATTCGACTAATCTAAAAAACAAATAAAATATATTTTTAAATTGCAAATATAGACACATAAAAAATAGCTTAAGCCCAATATAAGGCCAAAGGTCAACTGGGTGGAATTCTTCAGAGTACGTTTTTTCACTTTTGGGAAAATATTTTTTTTTATAAAATTTACGACTTTTGACTAGAATTAAGATCGGAAATCGGCAAAGGGGATAAGAAGTAATTTCTCACACTTTTGGTATTTTTTCAATTTTTTTAAGATCTTGAAAATTTAAGTTAAGGGCTGCATACTTGGAATAGCATAAATAGTAAATAAGGTGGCTAAAAATTATTTTTTTCCGAATTTTTGTTTCTTTCTGATCTTTAGTTCTTTTAAGAACAGTTGTCAAATTTTATTTATTTATTTTTTTTGCAAAATAAAAAATTATTTAATTTTTAATTAGAAAAAAAAATATCTATTTAAAAACCACAGCCAATTAAATTTTAGCAGGGACTGTAATAATTATGTAAAAAATAATCTCAAAAGATTGTAATTATATTTTTAATTTTTATTTTCTTTTAAAAAAAAATTTTTTATTTTTTCATTTTTTATTTTTAAGTTCAAAAATAATTAATATTTACAGTCCCTGAATTTTACCAGTGATTAGTTAAAAAATAATTTTTAACATTTCGAAGTGCCACATAAGCGATCTGGGCCCGTACAGTGCTTAAACTGCCAGGAATATGGCCACACTAAAACTTATTGTAAGTTGCCTACTGTTTGTGTTGTGTGTGGGGATCTGCACGATACGACCAAGTGCGACAAGCCAAAAGATGATCCTAGGATAAAGAAATGCAGCAACTGCGGGGGAAACCACACTGCCAACTATAGAGGTTGTCCTGTTTTTAGTTCAGTTAAGCGATCAACTAAGCCGAAAATAGTTCCTGCCCCTCCCCAGCCTTTAAATATACCAACTACAAATATGCCTCCATTGGCACAACCAACTACAAATCAAGTTTCTTACGCCGCCGCATTAAAGTCTAACCAGCTTAATGCACGTAAGTCTACCCAACCTACAACACAACAAGAAGTGCCAACTAGCGAACCAACCGGGCCTAATTTTAGCCGCCTGGAAGCCGTAATTGACAATATGGTCACACAATTTACGCAGATTATGGCGCAAATGGCCAACATGATGCAAGAAATGCAAAAAATGCAGTCTGCTTTTCTGCAGGCTATGCTTAAAAGACCACGAACTGCCTCAGGGTTTGTTTCTGGAACGCAAACGGCATCCGCCAACACAAAAACGAGCTCGAATATTTCTTGATGAACCAAAAAATCGATGTTATGTGTATTTCTGAGACTCATATGACATCTAGAAGCACTTTTAAAATTAGTGGTTATTCTTTTTACGATTCAAAGGATCCTAGGGATAGATCATGAGGTGGCTCGGCTATTCTAATCAAATCAAGAATTAAACACCAATGGTTGGGTGGCCTCTCGGAATGTTATATCCAAGCTACGAACGTCTGCATTGATGAATTTTTCCATAACCTTGTTATTTCATCAGTTTACTGTCAACCCAGATTCTCCATAACGAAGGATCAGTACAACAGTTTCTACAAATCATTAGGTCCCCGCTTCATAGCTGCTGGAGACTATAACGCTAAGCACACATACTGGGGCTCCCGCCTAATTAGTCCCAGAGGTCGTGTCTTGTATGACTCAGTGTCGGAAATAGGACTTTTCGTTATTTCAACTGGACAACCAACCTATTGGCCAACGGACAATAATAAAATTCCAGACGTAATAGATTTTGGCGTGGCAAAAGGTATATCCCCGGACCTTATTGAGGCTGTAGCCTCCTTGGATTTATCTTCTGACCACTCACCCACAATTATCACTATTTGCAGTCCTCACCAAATAGCAACTAGTGATTTTTTCTTATCAAAAAGAGTAAATTGGCTAAAATATAGAAAATATATCAGCTCTCACTGCTCGGAACACATACCACTAAAAACTCCCCAAGAAATCGACGATTGCCTAAATATCCTAAATGAAAACATTAAAGAAGCCGTTGAACATGCTTCTTCAACATACCGTCAGGTCAAATACAACAAAATTTTTTCTGTCGATGTTGAGGAGCTTTTATCTGAAAAAAGGAGAGCGCGAAGAGAATGGCAACAGCATAGATCGCCCCAACTTAAAACGAAGCTAAAATAGTGTACAAATCGCTTAAAAAACTTGCTGGAGGTACACAGAATTGCATCAATTAAGAAGTATTTGGAAGGTCTAGACGCAACCCCTCAAACAAATTATTCTCTATGGCGATCAGCCAGTCGTCTCAAAAGACCCGTAATCGCAAAACCACCACTGCGCAATCTAAGAGGATCCTGGGCTAGAAATGATGAAGAAAAATGCGATCTGCTCGCAAGCCATTTAAGAAACGTGTTCACTCCTAATACATGCACTGACGTGAGGGAATTACCGCCTGTTGTTTCTAGACGTCCTATAGAAATACGTTTCCGATATTCAGATGTGGTAGAAGCTATTTCTAACCTTAATGATAAAAAAGCTCCTGGCGTTGATAAAATAAGCAACAAAATGCTCATTGAGCTACCTTTTACAGCAAAAAGAATAATTCTTTTTATTTTCAATGCCATAATACGGCTTGAACATTTTCCACCAATATGGAAAGTTGCCTTAGTTAAGATGATTCCTAAGCCTGGTAAAGATCCTTCTAAGGTGGAGTCTTATAGGCCTATAAGTTTGTTACCAACTTTGTCAAAACTGTTTGAAAAGCTGCTTAAAAACAAGCTTACTCCGATCCTGAATGAAAACAACTGCATTCCAGATCACCAATTTGGCTTTAGAAGTCAACATAGCACAATAGAACAAACTGACAGACTGGTGCAGGTTATAAGAAAAACTTTCGAGGAAAAAAAGTACTGCTCCGCGCTTTTTATAGATGTCTCTCAAGCTTTCGATAAAGTATGGCACGAAGGTCTGTTAAACAAACTAAAGCTAAACCTTCCAGCTAATATTTTCAACCTACTAGAAAAGTACATAACCGGTCGGCAGTTTAAAATCAAAGAGGGAAACCAAATAAGTTCTTCTCAAACAATAGGGGCTGGTGTACCTCAAGGGAATATACTAGGTCCAGTTCTGTACTTGCTTTACACAGCAGATATGCCAACCAATAGTTTTACGAACACGTCGACATTTGCTGATGACACTGCTTTTCTTAGTATTCATAAAGACCCTAAAGAGGCTTCAAACCAATTGCAGCAACACGTAACCCAAGTTGAAAAATGGGCAAAGTTATGGGGAATAAAAATAAATGAACAAAAATGTACCCACGTAACTTTTACTTTACGCAAAGAAACGTGCTCTCCAGTTCTTATTAACAACCATATGGTGCCTCAACGAACCGAGACAAAATATCTTGGTATTCACCTAGACCGCCGCCTCACGTGGAAGCCTCATGTAGATGCGAAGTTGACGCAAATGAAACTTAAAGCTACACAAATTCATTGGCTAATCGGCAGAAACTCTGTGCTTCGTCTTGATTGTAAACTTCTACTCTACAAATCGATTTGAAACCAATTTGGTGCTACGGTATACAATTATGGGGCACTGCTTCCGCATCCAACATAGAAAAAATTCAACGCAGGCAAAACAAAATCCTAAGAATGATAACTGGTGCTCCTTGGTATGTTAAAAACAGCAACATCCACAAGGATCTACAAGTTCCACTAGTTAAATGCGAAATCCTGAACTATGTGGACAAGTATTTAAATAAGCTGGAAGCTCACCCAAATCCGCTCGCCCGAAACATCCTGCAACATAGTGGGCACACCCGCCTGAAAAGGAGGAATACTATTGCACTTATATGAAGCTTGATAATTAATATGAGAACTGGAATTTTAGTCTGGCACTGGCTGGACTTATATTAACTACCTAGTTTTAAGATTTGAACACTTATTGTTAGTTCGCCACAGGCGAAGATTCAATAATAAATATATGAAAAAAAAAAAAAACATTTCGATACATTTATTCTGATCCAAAAACCTTCTTCTTTCACTTCATTAACAATACATAAAATGAATCTGAAATATTTGAAATATGAACTTCAATCAGATCACACTTTTAAAAACTTCTTAAGAATTTGCGCAGATAACTTCATAAACTCAAAAAAAACTTGAAACTAAATTGTTTTGGATAAATTTTAGATAAAATAAATAACAATGCCTTTAACAGAATTCATCTCAATTGAAATCTCTTAATCAAAAACTATAATAAAAAATCTTTACTGTTTTTTAAGCAAAACCAATCACATTTCACATACTTGAATCAATATCTGTGGCAATCACTGTCACAACAGGTGTTCCAATTGAAACATTCTCATAAATCTCCATTGAATAACTCATGGGATCGAAAACTGGTGGATTATCATTCAAATCCAAAACATTACAATAAACTGTTAAAGTGGTGGAGAGACTAGGCTGACCATTATCTTGGGCTTGCACTACCAAAATATAATGTTGTATCTGCAAATAAATTAAATGTAAATTTTTTCTTTTTTAAAAAATTTTTTTATTTTGTTATTTTCATAACTTACCTCTTCATAATCCAAACGAGCTGTCAGTGTCAAAACTCCGGTTTGAGGATTTAAGCTGAAAACATCATTGGCCCAATCAGAGATAACGGTATATGTAACCACAGCGTTGTTGCCCAAGTCAGGGTCTGTGGCTGCTACAATGCCTACTTGATAGCCACGTGGGGCGTTTTCGGGTATGTCAAATGAATAAACGGACACGTCAAACTGTGGTGGATTGTCATTGGTGTCGGTCACCTGTCGTAAGAAAACAAAATGAAAAAGCGAAATATATAGAACGTGTAAATATTCTTGTTTTTGTTTTTTTCTTTTTTTTTTTTTTGGAAAAAATATTAAAATAAAAAACAAAGTAAGTTTGTAACAACAATAAGAAAAATAAATTAAAAATTATAAAGATTAAATGTAGTTCAGTTTTTGCTTGTTTGTGTTCTGGAACAACGTGTTTGTAAGTATTTCTACAATATCCTTTTAAAATATGGCGTTTTGAAAACCTTTTAATATTACAGTGAGGTTTTTGCGGTTACTTAAAAATATTGTTTTTCTTCCAACACTTTTATTCATATTTAGGTATTTCTTTGTGCCATTTTTTTAAATATCATATTTATTCATTTGCAAAACATAAACAGAAAATTATTAAAAAAAAAACTATATATAAAAGAGTTTAGGTGGAAACAGCTGTCATTTTGTATTCATGTCACGCATGCGTCTTCCAGACATTGTTTAGACTTGTCTGGAATGGAGTGTTGTCTTACAGTTTAGTTATAAAATAAACCAACACTAACAAAAAATATTCTACAGCCAAAACAATAATGGCAACAACATCAAAAGAAGTATCTTAATTTAAAAAAGTGTTAACAAAACATGTACATGTTTAAGCAAATCTTTTTGGCTTAAAGAAGCAAACAAATAGACTCTTTCATTTTATTCTTTTATTATGATAATTTTTGGTTTTGTGTTTTCATCTTGGTTTTTAATTTTGTTTTCGAAAGAAAACATACTTTTGTTGCGTCAAGTAGTTAAATAAAGGTTTGGTTTAAATAATTTTAACCACATTAACATCCTCTTCAGATGAGTTATATTTAGATTTTATGATTTTGTTATGTTAATTTAAAAGATTATTTGAATAAAGGGAACAAAATAAGATTTTAAATGGAAGCAATTGTTAGAATAATAATGAATGTACTCGTAAAATTGTAAAGGTGTTAATTTGATCCTAAACATGTAGTTTTTTGTAGATATAATTTTGCATTTCAAAAGAAAATTTGCGCAAAACAATTACAGTCTTCTTTTTAAAATTCGCCCAGTGATAATGTGGTAAAAATTTAATTTGTTTAAAGGTGTGGATATTCAAACATATGTTGTTTGTATTTTAAATAAAGTTGACACAAAATATACTCAACAAACAAATAATTTAAAACGGTTTTAAAGGCAAAGAAAAAAATACACAGAACGTTAACAATGTCAATTGAATTTTAGGACTTCGTAAATGTGCCTTAGGAATTTTTTATTTATTTTTAGAAGTTTTGAATTTAATTACAGAGGCTTCAATGCATTTTATAAACTTTTATTCAATTCAAAATTCGTAACCAAATATCAGAACGTTCCATTTTAAGTTTAGGATTCCATCAGTTTTTCAAAGTTTTCAATTTAATAATCCCAAAATTTTCGTAGATTCGTTCTTAATGACATAGAGCTTAAGCTCTTTTTAAATGCAAAATACCTTGGTGTTTTATACTGGACCAGAAACTTAACTTGAAAAGAAACATCGAGAAGAGGGTCGAGAAGAAACTTCACGGTCTCTAAGCCTTCAAAAATTGAATAGGAGATTGTTTGGGCCTGCAACCTTGTTTTGGCCGTGGAATGAAACACAGCGATAGTTTGGTTTTTAACAGGATGCTTGATCTGGAAAATGCTGCCTCAAAGGATTGCTATCGTAGAATGTTAAAAAAGGTCCAAGCATATACTTCGGCTTGCATAAGGTAAACTTTCAGTAGTACTTTACAAGCTTGTCAAGGTTTAACAATTTTGTCAGGAGCATTAAAACTAAAAGTACTTTTAGAATTTTACAAGTGCTGTAGGTTTTAAAATTCTTAAAGCAAGTAGCATAAGCGAATGAAACCTTGACTACTATTGCTTCGGATACAGACATTTGGTCTTTCCCTGGGGGATGAGATCAAAAATTAATGCAGTTATGGTAAAAATATTGTAGGATATTCGAATAGAAACATCATGTATAAAATTATGGTATTTATAATCGCTGGGTTAATAAGGTTCCTTATTATGCTAAACTATTTCTTGTTATCGTGAAAAATGCATCCGGTTTTGAATAAAATATTTACACTGACACCTACGCAGGTAAGTGGATGGACGTCATTAAATCCACTGAAGAAGTAAGGGCATTTGCTTGACTTTTAGTTTTGGGCACTTAAAAGCATTAGTATAAATATAAAACATCCTTGCTACCTACATATGTATGTCCAAAGGTACCTGGGTAGACATATAAAAATTAGGACTTAGGCACCAGGACTAGTCTGTTTTAGCAATAAAGACTGCAGTAAAAATTAAAGTAGTTTTAAAATCCAGTATTTTAAGAAAAAATATTTTTTTTTTATTTACTGGTAAGCAGATAATGATATACTTCTTCTTTAAATCAACACTTATTTATTTATTTTATAAACACAACTCGGTTAGGACTTTGGCTGAGATAAGGCTGATCTCCAAGCGCCTCGAAATTCTGTGCTCTTTCTCCAATTCCAAATATTTAGATCAGTAAAACGTTCCATGACCTGATCTTTTCAATGAAGCTTCGTTCGTCCCTTTTTTCGCATGCCTCACAAAAATCTTACAATCAATTAATGTAGATGTAAAACAACTTGTAACAATGTTGCAACAGTCGCAAAAAGAACTTAGTTTTAGTGATATTTTTCCATTTTTAATATAAAACTGTCTTTAAAGTATGTGTATTTTAAAAAAAATTAAAAATAAACAAAAACAGACTAGTTTATTACTAAAGTGTTGTATTTCATTTCGCCTAACTCTTTTTTTTTTTTTTTTTTTTGCTGTGAAACTGTCACTGTCCAAACCATCTTTTTGCTGCTTTTTTCTCATGCTTCATATGATAGTTTCCTGTATATTGCTTTATTGCTGGTATATGCTGTGTTTTTTTAAGTAATTTGATAGCTTGCAACGTGTTAAATAAAAACGCCTCAATGATTACTTCAATACGCTTCTCTTTTTTCACTTTATTTCATTTTAATGATTTTGTTTTCTTTCACATTTTGCAGGCAAACAAATAAACAAACAACAACTTTACAACAAATTTCAGCAGCATCCAACAATCATAATATTTTGTGCGCCCCCTACTAACTAAACAGAAGTGTGTGTGTGTATGTTTGTGTGCATTAAGCACGAAATATGAAGAACAAAATCTTTCTGGACACATTTTTAAATATAAGTATGTAGTGAACTAAAAGCCGGTATTTAATAAAAAAAAACAACTCCCGCTTTGTAAAATGATCGGCCATTTGTTGGTCAAATCGAAGTGGCTGTTGGCAAAAAACCCAAGTAAAAAACTTTTTGTATAAAAATAAGCGAAAACTTTTAAGCTAAGTTAAAATGCTTTTATATTGATAAAATCAGAATATGGATTACAAAAGGCACAAACACACAGAAACGTACACACACATTTGTATGTTTTAAGGTGTTCTCAATCTACTAATAACACTTTAGAAGCAAAAAAAAATATCAAAAAAAAAAAAGTATAACAAATTCAGTAGAGTTTGTGGTCTTTTTTGAGGTTAAAAAATAAAAATTTAAAATTTCTTTATAAAAATGAAATAAAAGAAAGAACATTAAAACCGTAACTTTTAATCGAATACTCTATAGTCAACATTTTTTCTTTACAATAATAACACTGTATGTAAACATTAGGATTCCTACATTTTTCTATGTTTTATGAAAAAAATTTTTAAAAAATTTAGTTGTTTTAGGCAAAGTAAAAAATGGAATATAATTATGAAATAATTAAGTTTTTTTTCTGCTTAACACCGAACCAACTTTTAAAATTAGATTGTTTCAGCTTTAAATCAATTTTTTACCTAAGTTATTAAAAAAAACTTCGAAAATCCAAAAAGATCCCGGGCTCGGATATTTAGGTATCCCGGAATTTTGCGATCGATAACCATAGTAGACATGTATGTGTGGAGAAAATATTATGGTTATACTTTTGCTATTTAAATTCTTATATGGTGTTGGAGATGCCAACTGAAGTGTTCATAACTTGTTCACTTAACAAAACTTTAAGTTTCATCCACTTATCTAAAAATACTAAACCACAAAAGTTTATGAAAAACATATAAAGACGTTACTATAAAACTGAAGTTTAGTAAATTACTAAAGCGACATTTAAACGAGCTAAAGAATATGCAGTGACAACATCTACAACAAACACTATGGACCGATGATTCATAAGCACAATATACATACTTATGTACCCATACAACTTTAGATTTTTAATATTTTTTATTTAAAGGATGTGCTTTTATTTGTTGTTGTTTTAAATTAAAAAAAAAATTTCATTGCTGTTGTTGATACTGCTTTTGTAGTTTATTTATTTATTTAAAAAATCGTTCAAGGTCTTTTGTATAGTTTACATGTTAAACCGTACTACAAAAAGCCGTACAAATTAAAAGGATTTTGACACACAAACCAAAAGCCGTAGACAGAAAACAAATTTAAAATCTGAATATAATTTTTTTTGTTTATGTGACACACTCTTTACACAGATTTGTTTCTGGTTCAATAAGAAATACGATTTAGTATGTACTTATTGGCGAAATATAAAAAGCTTTTTTAACACCATAAATATTAAGTAAAACTAAATTGAAATTTATGTGATTTCTACTTTAAGTCTACCTTGAGTTAATACTGTTTTTCTGTTTAAATTCATTCTCTTATTTATTTTTTTTTATATTTTTTCTGAGTCTTGTATTTTGAAATTTTGGTTTGATAGGTATTTTGTTGTATTTAAATTAAAGTTTAGTGGTATTTTTTTTAAAGGATTTTGTAAAGTATTTACAAAATGGCTTTAAGTTTTATTTTTTAAGGTTAAATTATTCGCTGTTCGCACTTTGTTTAAGAAATTAATTTGATGGGTGCTTAGTAAAAAAAATTGCGGCCCCATCTTCTTTATAAGAAGAACAGAAAAAAATATACATTAATGGTCTAGTTTAAAAAGGAAGTAACTATATTTAATTACCTAACAGGGGAAGAAACCCCTTTCTGAAACTTGTAAAATTTTGAATATAAAAAAATTAGTGTGGTTTTGAATC
This sequence comes from Melanophora roralis, assembly GCA_963583895.1. Lineage (NCBI taxonomy): Eukaryota > Metazoa > Arthropoda > Insecta > Diptera > Rhinophoridae > Melanophora > Melanophora roralis. The sequence continues at coordinate 105,626,080 of OY757188.1, read as the reverse complement.
AAAAAGGCAAGAAACTTTATTTTTAATGTAAAGGAACAAAAAATCTGTAATGAGCGTATGGCTTATTTTTCAGACCAGGGAAAAAAATATTTTTTTATGGCTTTGTAGAAGGAGATTTTTTAAACTGTTTTGCAGATATGTTTGAGCATCGACATAGAAGTATTTGGGCTTTGCAATGTCGTTTAACAAAATAAGTGTTTTGGTAATGCCAGTTCCTACACTGGAACAAATTGCATAAGCTCGTTTGGAAAAAATACATTAGTGTGGTCCATGCCAAATACTTTTGCCAGCTTCAACCGATTATAAAAATATGAATTGTTTTAGGCTTTGAAGGTTTCTAAAAAAATTAAATAAACTTTGTTGAACCTTTCTTTGTTTAGAAACCATTTTATTAGGAAATTTAATTTTTAGGGCTTGGTTTTTTATATCCTCAATAAATTGGTGGGATAAATTTTGACGTGTTTAAGGCGCAAAATTTAAATCCTTATACCTGCATTAAGCTTCGTTTATAAAATAAGAAACATCTTTCGAGTACACTTGGCTTTAATCCGACTATCTGCCTTATTTCGTATGTAAGTTTTTAGAGCTACAAGGCTTATTCTACAAAGTTTTACCTTTTTAGATTAAAGAACTTAGAAAAAAAGTCTATCGAAACTGGTTATGATTTTACTTAGCGTCAACAAAAACTTTTCTCCAAAATATACTATTACAAAAAATACTTTAAACATAACTCTTTTTTAATTTATTTTTTGCACATACTATGTGTTGCACAAACACTTACCACTATTTCTACGAGAGTTTCTGTGTGCTGCACTCCATCACTGACACGAATCTTCAATTTATAGCTCTCTTCAAGCTCCCGATCCAAAGCTTCTTTTAAACGCATTTTACCAGTATCAGGTTCCAAGATAAATTTGCTGTTATCAGCATTAACTAAGGAGAATGTTAAAGTCCCCAAGGTATCAGGATCTGAGGCACGTATAGTGGCAATTAGATGACCAGCTGTTAAGTCCTCACTTACATTATATGACAATTGCAAATCCCGAAAAACAGGAGGACTATCGTTTTTATCCAATATCGTCACTTTAAGCTGCAAAGACAAACAAAACAAATAAAGCATTAACATTAAATTATTTTTTTATGATTTCCAATAAACTTAATATAGAAAAATGAAAAAAATTGAACAATCTCATACACTAAAAAAGGCAACATCTGCGCACCTTAAGTAAAAGCTTATGTCTCAACCATATTTTTTTAATTCAGTTATACATAAAAACATTAAACGCTATCAACTGTAAAATCACACAACAACAATCAGTTTTTTTCCCAACTACTGCTCAACAGTTTAACACAAGGCATCAAAAGTGATGTTGTCCATCATGCCACACAACACTAAGAAAACAAAATATAACTGCAGTAAAGAAAACAAAATCAAAACACAACAATATTGTAAGTTAGTGACTTAAGTATTGTCCATACAAACATACATTTGTTTTATTTGACTTTTGCTGAAGTGTTGCAAGTTCCAAGCATTAAAAAAAAAAGAATGAAACTTTCAGAGTGTAACAACGGATTGTATGCTTAGGTTACATGTTTTGTTGGCAGTTTGTTGGGCTTGTTTGATTGTCCATATGTTTTTTGTTTTTGTTTTTATAAGAGGCACGTACTTGCAGTAGCCACCATAGACAGAGCCTTAACGAAGTGATACATCATCATTATTGTAATATGTTGTTTCTTTTCACATCAACATCAACGTAGTCGTTGTCATCACCATCAGCATCAGCATCAACAGCAGCAACAATAACGACAACAATAACATTAATATTATTGAATGTTTGTATCACAAAACTTATGTTGAAAATTGTTATTGAAGTAATAATATAATTACAGCTTTAATTTTTCTAAGTTTTTATTATTATTTCTATTACCAGTACATGAAGCAAAACGATACAACAGCTGAAGTAACATTTAAACAAAATCTAATAAAAAAACGCTCTTAAAGGAAATAACAGCATTTATTTTTGTCGTATTTATTATATATGGATGCCATATGTCTAACTGCAAAAATAAAGATAAATTTATATAAAAAGAAATCAAAAAAGCTGTAAAAAAAATTTTCAAAATATTCATGTACATTTGGCTTTCAACCAACCAAACCACATTTGTTACTATTAAACTAATGCTCTTACCCCAACCACGCTTTATTTACTTTATATCCATGAATTTTTTTTTGTAATGTTTTAGTTTGCTGCCGTGTTTCTTTAGAAAAAAATACTTCACCTCTATAGTTGTATGCGTAAAATGCGTCATTTGTAACTACAAACTTCCACAACTTTGCAACTCCACTTCTACTTCTATACTCCAAGCTCGTACCAATCACTACTTAAATGCCTTTAAGTTTTATTTATTGCCGTTTTACTTTTTTCTGGTTTTAAAAAAATGTGTGGTAAATTTGTCTTTGTATAAGAAACATAAATAAATAAAGTTTGTTTGCACTTTTTTAACATTTTTGTTTTATTTAAAGTTTGGCTGTTTTTTTTAACAAATGATTGACAATTGTTAGTTGTTGGCGGAAATTTTTGAAGAGACTGAAAACTCTTAATTTTTTGCCCCCCACTTAATTAAGTGGGGGGCAAAAAATCAAAATTCATGTTATGTCATAGGAATTAAGTTAAATTTTTTTTTAGTTTTAAAAACAAAAGATTTAGGAAACGAACCTTTTTAAACAATTTTATTTATTTTTAACGTTATAAGCAATATCTTAATATATCAAAACTTTATGGTGGGGGGGGGGGGGGGGTCTGGGGTTCAAAATATAAAAATTCATGTTATGTCGCAGGAATTAAGTTAATATATTTTTTGGTTTCAAAAAACAAAAGACTTCGGAAACGAGCCTTTTTGAACAATTTTGTTTATTTTTCGACCAACCGATTCATCTTCAAGTTTGAACTGTGGATACCCCCACCGATGTTGAAAACTATTTAGAACGACCTTGGAGGGTTTAAATGGGTCAAAAAAGAAAACAACATTAAAATTGCAACTAATTTTGTATAAAAAATAAATGGGTACGTCCCTGATACTTTTTCTAAATTTTAACTCAAACTTCTAAAAAGGGGAAAATTTAAATCCGACACTTTTAAGGCAACTCTTGTACCTTCTAGATTAACTAAGGTAGATAGATATTGACCGATATTGAAGTTGAAAATTAACTAAGTGAAAAAAGAGAATTTTTAAGGAAATATAATTTAATTTGCGTTTAACAGGACCCGAAATATTTAAATAAGTTCGTGCCAATTATTTTTAATTTTGGACCTATAACTCTTAGGAAGCTGACCTTGAGCCTGAAAAAAACAGTTCAAAATTACCACAACTAAGGTCGGAAAGAATAAAAATAACTTAATATTTTTTAAAAAATAATAATTTTAGAATAAAACTAAATAAATAAAATTAGGGAAAAGCCTTATGGAAGTAAATGAAACGCTTAGGAATTTCGCTGAAAAATATTTTTTTACCTAAAATTATAAGTTTTGAAATCAATTTATTTAAATCTGAATTAAAAGTATGTAAATTCATGCTTTAGCTCATATTGTTTCGGTTATCGTCAGGTTTATGGGGTACAAAAATTGGTTTTTTGATTTATTTATCTTTTGAAAATTATTTTTTACAAAAAATAAAAAAAAAACAATATTATTATACTTTAATAGCAGTTATTGGCTTTAAACCATAAAAAAGGTTTTTATTTTCCTGCAAAATATTTTAAATCAACCTAAAAAAAAACTAAAATTTTTTAATTTAAAACAATCCATTTTTTAATCATGTTTTGTGTTGCTTCCAAAGAATTAATTTATCTTAACCCAAAGTCAATGACTTAAAAGAATGTTTATTAATTTCTCTTTTCATTAATATAAAAAAAAAAGTTTTACATTAACAAAATCCACAGGACTTTTTTGACTTTAAACAAGCTTAAATAACTGAGTATTTCCTCCCTATTTATCAGGTATTTTTTGATTAAATTTGGTTTTAAAAACAGATTAAAATAAATGGGTTTAACACCATGTTTTTCACTCAAAGAAAAATGAAAAAACAACATATGCGAATTAACCAAAATTAAAACAGATTTAAAAAGATTTTAAGTTACAAAAATATATGTTTTACACCAATAAAACAAAACAAAACAAAATTTTAACCGTTGACCTACATTGTTAAACATTATATTAACAGCAATCAATGCATTTTCAAAAATACCAAAAAAAAACATCTTTGAACACAAAGTTTAGCAGAAATGCAAGTCTTAAATTAAAAACAAAAATTAATTTATTCAAGAGCTCTTTTAAAGTCAAATTTAAGTCAAAGAACTACACGGGCCCTCAAAACAAGACACAGCCTGTGCATTAGTACGTACTTTAAGCATGAAACAGAAAAATTTTATTTAAAATAAAAAAGAATATTTATTATAAATTAATTATTTTATTGTTTTAAATTGGAGTTAACCAATTACACTTGACAACAAAATTTAGGCATCTAATTAATTTGTAGTTTGGCCTGGATAAATGATTATAAGTCAAACATTTTACCAAAAGTTTAAGGATAACCGAATCAAAATACCTGCAACTAAAAAGTGCAGATGACAGGAAAAATAAATTTTCTATTAGAGTTCGCGTCACAAGATTAGTACTGATTAGTGTAATTTATTGTTTTTACTCTAAAGAAAAATTAACCAAACACTAAATGTTTTAATAAAGTGATTTTGATTTTTTTGCCATACAAACAACGACATAAAAGCACAGCACTAACTGATTGACGTGTAATACTTGATTGTCAAAATGTCACCAAAAATTTTGTGGCTGCTTGTTAAGGCAATTGATATTTTAACAAAAAAGAATATAGTTTTTGTCTTGTTTATTTGTTTTTATTATTGCAACTTTGCAGCACCTAATGCAGGCATCGCTATTTCAAAGGCTCCAACCAATTTACACAGAAATCAAGTATTTACTAAAACAGCCATTAAATATTTTGCTAATGTCAAACATTGCTTTAAAAATCATGATCAAGCATGTTAAGCTAAAACAGTTATAAGAAAAATTAAAAAAAAAAAACAAAGTGTTTAATATAATATTTAGCTCAGAGATAACAATCTGATAAAACATAGATTGACTTCAAGGTTTTTATTACTTGAGTTTTGTTGACGTTTAGTTTATGTTGCGAAAAGGCGAAACAAAAATTATACAGAGACCGCGAAAAGAAACAAATTTAACAGTATTATAAACATTTGTCTTATATTGAATTAGTTGCATATTAAAAAGCATGCAATTTTTGAAGATTTGTATCTTATTTGCTTTAAAGTCAAATCAACTGGTGTCATTTTAATGTCTTTTTTGCAGGTACTTTGTAAAGACATTTGCAAAAATACTTTAAAGTATTTATTTTCTAGAGTCAAAATGTTAAATAATTCTTTATTATGTTGATTTATGATAATCTCTGTAGTCATAGAATTTTAAATGTGGGAAAATATTATTTATGATTAAATTTCTAAGGGGGTTTTACATGTTATTAAATGCCTAAATTATGAGATATTATTTAAAAATATTAACGAAACATATTATAAATAAAAAATAATAATTATTTATTCTAAACATTGCACTTTTAGTAAAAATAAAATCTTTTTCAAAAGATTTTGTAGCCGTTTGTATTTTTGTATTTAAAACAAAACAGAAAATGAATAAAAGTACTTAAAGGTTTTATTTAGAACCATAAGCGAATGTTTGCCATTTCCCTAAGAAGATTTTTTTCCCCCCTGGAAATCCTGTAAGTAGTATATCTATGACCTTTTATTTTTATTTTTATTTTTATTTTTATTTTTATTTTTATTTTTATTTTTATTTTTATTCATCAAATTTATTTTTATTGTTATTTTCAAGGACTGAAATTTTTGTTGGCTTATCCCTGCACTGCTCCAAATTGTGAGATTAATTTTTTACTCAAATTGGTTTTCCATAGGTTTATAGTAGAGGCATCCTGTGCCGTGTAGCATTTGGCACCAATTTTTAAAACCAAATGTCAAACAAATGTTCTTCTATTTTAGACAAAAAAAGTTGCCTATAACCCGCATCGGGATAAATTGACAGCTCTTGTATTGGCAAAAGTGAACTTGGTTGCCTAAGTGCAAGTATTTAAGGGAAACTGTGAGATCAAGAAAATCATTACTTACGACTTCGTGAGCATTGCAAATGGTGCAATTGACCAGAAAGTTGTTGGCTCAGTTTAAATACTATTCAGTTTCGTTTAAGACACGAAGTCATACAAAACTAATGAGCTGAAAGCCCGAGTACTTATGCTATGAGTCACGGTCCCCAGTATCTGTAAAGCACAGACCTAGAGATTTATAGAAATTGTTTTATTGATGTTTTGCGATTAAAATTCAAGGCAAATAATAAAATGACAACATCGTAAAGGGTTGGAAAATTTGTTTAGTTCTTATGTTAGCTGGTTGGATACAGGACGCCGAGAGACCACCTTCAAATTGTGTTTAGTTCTCGGCTTAATCAATGCAGCCAACGCACCACATGATCTAGCTCTAGGATCTTTTATACTGTTTAAAGCATAAATAATTATTTTTAACATATCATGTAAATCACATTCAACCACATAAATTTCAAATATAAGCTGGTATCGAAATTTAACATGATGTGTAAGCTTTTTAAACGGCCTTTTATTGGTACTCTCTTATTGATGTTTAAAGGAAAATTATTGCCCCATAAAACGACATATTCATACCATTATTTAACTAAACTTTATATAAATAATTTAAAACAAAAAAACTAAATGAAAAAAAAGAAAATAAAATAAAAAAAGGGAAAAAGGGATTTCCCAAAATGTCCTGCCTGTTGGTCCATTATTTATAATAGCCCTTACGACAAAAATTGTACTTACAAAAAAGGCTTAGCAACATTTTTAATATTTGGGCAAAAACTAACCCTAATACCAGCCTTTACACAGAAAGAAAAACCACTTGCTAAAATCAAGAGATTTATTCTTGAATTTATCCAAAATCGTTCTTAAAATTTTTAAGTATGATCCTTACTTACATTTTCTTAAATCAAGCCTATTCGGATTGTTTCAACAAATCAAGCAGAAAAAAACTTGTTGTTTTAATACATTATTTTACATTTAAAAACAAAGTGTCTCGGTGGCCTAGAGGAAGCGCGCTTGTGCTGCAGTGCAGCAAGTCCCTGGTTCGAATCTCATCTTCGGTAAGTACAGAAAATGAAATTTTTAAATTATAAATTTAAATTGTCTATAAAATAAAAATATAATATAAAAAACTCTTCTTCTTTAATAAAGCTCCATAAGTGAACAAAAATAACATTTCATTTGCGTTTACGGCTTAAAATAATCTTTTTTTGGCCTAATTGTGGCTAAAAGTAAGAAATTCGTACTTGAAAAATTTTACTTGGAGTAAGAAATTTCGTACTTGGTTTAAGAAAAACCGTACTCACCGTACTTTCGACAACACTATGGCTTAATTTAAGTAAATTTTACTTAGTTTATTCTTTGTGTGAAGACGTTACCAAAATAAAGTTTGGATTAAAAAAATTTGTTTTAAATAAAATATTTGAATATTGGGGACACCCCTTCACGTTTTACCATATCGAGCCTTTGGTGCAATACCGTAGTAACTCAAAATATGAATTTTTTGAGCTGGGTATGCAGAAATTATCTTTGGGGAAATATCTATCTAAAGAAAAAAAGATTATGATTCCGCCTCTAACTGTTCAGATTCCACAGCTAAAAATGTCTTTATTGCCTCTAGGTATTTCCAACAATATTTATTTGCAATAATATAATAATTTCCTTTATGACAGGAAATTTACTAACAGAAAGCAATTTACGAAAAAAGTATAAAGCAATATAATTTTTTGCTACGTCTTAGGCACAGAAACACAACTGCATAATTTGATTTCTTTTTTACTTGTTCGTATTATTTCATATTACAACTTTGTTAGAAAAAAAATAGTTAAAAGTTTATTTGCTATAACGATATATTTCGAATTAATTTTTAAGTTTGTCATAGGTTTTGTGACAATAGCGATACATCATTGATAGGTTGATACAAAGTACTTAAATATAAATAAATATTTCATATTTTTATTAATTCAAAAACATTCCTTTTTATTTAAAAACTTGTAAAAACATAACTTTAGTAAACGAAAATACTATCAAAAAGATGGTTCAAAACTTCATTTGCATTTTTCTCAGTTCACGAATTTTTGAATTACTACGGTATTGCACCAAAGGCTCGATATGTCTATTTAAGTCTCACTTGCGATAGAGAAGTGATAATTACGGCCAGATTTGACCTATTTAAAGCTTTAAACTAATTTTTGAGTCCTTTTCTTGCTAACCTCGATAAGATTGAAGATAAATAATATTTTACCAAAAGTTTTGTTTTTTTGGCTTTTAAATTGACAGGAAAAATTGAAAGAGCAAAAATAATGATGAATTCCAGAAAAACCCCTTAAAACTAATTTCTGCTCTTAATACACTTAACAAAAATTCAATCTTATGTCAATGTAGTGTACATTCATTCTTAATCATGATGCAACATGCTTGTACAGCAGCACAACAAAATTCACAAAAAAACAATGAAAAATTACTATACAACATTAAACCGTTGATTTGGGCCACTTAATCACAACAAGGCATGTGTGTGTCCATTAATTTAGGAGATTTAACCACTAAGATTTAACCACTTGCCAACAAACTACTGGAGAAAAGATGGTATAAAATACAAAAACTGCAAAAAAATCAATTAGAACAGTAAGATAAACTACAAAAGGGAGGCCTTTAAATGTAAGAACAATAACAACAAACAATAAAAATAACTAAACCAACCAAATACAGGCTTGAAAAAAAAAATTCAAAAAAAAGCTTAAATACCACACAAAGTATTAATTTGAAAAATTACTTAGAGGCGTTAACCAACTTGTCACTCAACAACATACAAATATTCAGATGTTGTTTGCAAAAGAAAAAAAGCAACAAAATAAAAAATTATTAAAACTACTTACAGAAACATACATTTTTGTTATTTTAAATATTTGTTTAAAGTACTTTGTGCACTGCCTTAATATCAAGAGATAAACTAGAAAATTTTACGGTCTATGGTTTTGCGTGTGTCTAAATCATTATGGCCAAATCAATTAGTTAAACAACTTGAGAAAAAATTAAAACAATTGGCTTGGAAATCGTTAAGCAAAATACTTAAAAATATACAAAACAACATTACCTTTATAAAATATATTTTTTTGTTTTTGTCAATTGTTTTGAAGTCTATGAGTTGTTAAGTAGATCCTTTCTAAGAAATAAAACATTGCTCCAACCAACAAGCTGTCGTCAAGTGCAATAAAGATATGTGTTGTTAATTTGTTGCTAGATGCTTCTGCTTTAATTGTTGCTACGTCTTTACCCAACTACTTAGTTTTATTTTTTTATTTAGTTGTTGATGTTGCACATTAGATGAGTGTCAGTTATTATTAATAACAATAATGTGCAACACCGTCATTTTTGTAGCCTAAAGTTATATATTTAAATGTTACTGTAGTAGTTATACCATTCTAAGCAAACTTTTTAACACACACACATACATACACATACACACACATACACGTACAAGCAAACACTCTCACACACACATACATTCTTTTAATTGTTGATTAAAGTGTGTGTATGTATTTTTTTCTGATGGTTGCCAAGTAATAGTTGTTTGCTGCTGGGAACAACAAACAAAAAGAAAACGACAAAAATAATAATTGCATTTCATTATAAAATTGCAATAAACAGGCGAAGCTACAAATGGACTTTTAATGATAAGTAATCAAAGTAATTGTCCTTTTTTACTTGAAAAACCTGTGTTTGCTTAACTTTTATAAGGCTAAAACCAAAACAATCAAAATATATATAAAAATTATATTGGGTAGAGCTCGGAAATAAACCCGTACTACAATACTAACGTTTGTGGATATTGTAGGGGGTAATACGTTTTAGGCAACGGCTCTGATCGGCTTTTAAGTAGTGAGGACCAATACAAATTATTTTTTATTTATCACACGTGGCCCTGCCTGAGGTATCACCAGCATTACAGAAACTTACTAGACATAGCTGCTTATCGCTTGACCATAAAAAATTTTGTTTTGAAAAAAAAAAAGATTGCAAAAAATGTAAAAAAATGAAAACGTGGATCAATTAGGGACCAAGATTTACGAATCTGAACGTGAATGTCCAAAGACCCTTCAGAGCAGGTGGATTGATCCCCCTGGCGAAAACGGCTTTATGTCTAATGAATAATTTGTGCGTACGACCCCAGAAATTAAAAAAAACATAGTACAATCAGGATGCTTATGATAGCCTAGAAAAAATATACCGTAAGATTGTTGCACCAACCACAAGATAGATTATCGCAAGTGAGCTCTTGGAAAGAAAGAAAAAAAAGTGTCTTTTCTCGCGCCAAAATATGAGAAAACGCAAAGCAGAAGTGTGGGGACCTCAAGAAATACGACAACGTCAGAAAGCTTTATCTGATGTAAAAACTCCAATCTGAGGACTTTTGTACAGGCCCTTGCTGCTTTAAAGGCCAAATAGTCAATGCGGTGAGAGATATGGGCAATGTTCTGGAAACCTAATAAGTTTGCAAATATTTGGTATCTGACGAATGTGGCGATTGAAATACCTTCTCTCCAAACAACGAGAGTAATATAAAGGGTTAATCTTACAGCCAAAAAGACGCCAAAACAGCATGTCATAAATAGAAAAATTATAGAGCTGCAGAAGCTGATGTCTTATCGGCTGACCTATTTAAGGCCAAAAGTAATGAGTTATTGAGAAACATGTATCAACTTAACTGCACAATTTGATGAAAGAACACAGTGGATGACTTTAACTAATACAAAATTATCAATGAAAATCGTGAAAGAAAAATTACCAAAACTTTACTTGAAATTTAAAACTTGAAAAGGCTATCCAAACTCAACGATAAAAACTTAAAAAGCGCAGAAGGCCGAAGTGCCTGGCAACCTATTCTTAATTTTGTAAATGACTCACATGATTTGCTATAAATATCAAGTTAATTGCGAAAGTATGTAAGTAATCACCATCTGGAAAAGGGTTAGGCAACTGCCAGAAGAGGTACCTTCAAGGGACCCCAGGTAAATTATGGAACGATAGTTAAAGAAAATTTAGACAAATTTATTTTCTTTGTATAAAAATTAGCTAAATAAAATTTCATTTCAATACTAATAAGAATAAGGTACTTTTTTTAGTTGACATGATTTTCGGATAAGGATTAATAGAGTTTATAATAATAATATGACAATCTTCAAATATTAGTTTTAAAACTACTTTCGTATATAAGGTTTTCTTCCAATACTAGTATTTACTTGCAGATTAGATCCTAATTTTATAATGAATGGCAGTAAATTTGGACTAAAAATGCGACTTAAAGTTTAATTACACAACAAAGATACATGCTTACACAGCTAACCAGCCAGACGGGCGGATGGACGACATATGGACATGAATTTGTTTGAGAAATGTTTTTAAGTCGATTGATTAAGCTAGGACTATTATTTTTAGGTGCTATAGATAACCGCTCAAATGCGTAATGTGCCTACGTTGTTGATATAAAACATCCTTAAACAAAAGACTTAAACAACAAACTTTTTTAACGCTGAGCTTAAAAACTTTCTGTTTAAGTTATTTTCAAGTCATCATCGTATTGAAAAGTAAAAAAGCAAAACAATTACGGAGTCCATTTTCAATCCCTTTGTTTTAAAATTTTAACGTTTTGGGGCTCTTCAAATTTGACGGAATTAATATAACAATTCAATGAACACAAATAATTTATATCCAATAAGTCTTACGCTTAATTTCAAATATTCTAAAACAATTGATAGAAACTGAAAGGTATAAATATTGATTCCAGCAATGCAAGTTTATTTAGTTTTAACTTTATTTTTTATAAAAACAAAATTAAAATTTGGAAATTTTTACTAAAAGTGGAGTTTATAAGCCTGTAATTATTATTTAATATTTGTAATCTCATTCAGCTTCCATTTGCGAAATTTTTTAATCCTAAAACAGTAATTGGCACCAATCTTTTTTATTATATTCTCTATTCCTGTATACATTAACATACCTCTAAGCAATTTACCTAATATATTTGCTTTCAATTTTTTTTGACTAAGTATAACAGTATTCCTTTAGGTAAGCGACAGCGACAACGAGCAAAGGCACGCATTATTGTTAATAAAATAAGGAACTGGTAAGCATTTGGTAACTGATTGGCATTTGATTATGCCCTACAGTTAAATTGAAAAAAAACAACATTCACAACTATAAAAGCAAATAACAATTTAAAAACAAACCGAACCTGGTTAAAAACTTTAAAAACCAAATTGGTAATACACAAAGCCACAGTTTACTTACAGCATATAAAGGCAGAAGCCCAAAACAAACATATAGGGAGTAAATTGCGAATAAATATGTTGAAAAATGTTTTTTACCTTATTTTCGATTACACAATTACTTTTGCGTATTTTTTTAAGATTTTTTTCGTTTTTCAATTTAATGAAACTGCTGGTATCAATTGGAATCTTGAAAAAAAAAGTAAACAAACACAAGAAGAATTTACAGGAAATAAATGATATTCATGATTTAAGAAATTAATATACTCGTGATTGGAAATTGAATTTAAAAAAGTATTGAAGGCAAACAACAACAACAACTACAACAACATGGTTACAAATGATTGTAAACGAGCTTGTTTCTTAACGAAAAACTTGATTTTTTTTGTTGATTTCAGTTTAGTGAAATCATAAGAAATTAATTAGAAATTATGACTTTGAAGTTTCAAAGACAAATATATACACTTTATTGTAATTAGTAAAGTATTTAGTTGAGCGTACAAAAGGAAAATCAAGCTGGTGACTTTCATTACAACAGGAATTTTTTTGAGCTTAATTTCATTTTTACAGGATTTAAAAGTTTGTTAAGTAAAAATCACGATATAAGGGCGATCACGATCATAAATGTACTGTTGAAAAAAATAACTACAAAAATTTGTTAAAGTTAATTTTTTTTCGTAAATAAGTATTATATTGCAAAGATGTTTGGATACAGTGGTTAGGATAACAAAGGCCTAGAAAAAGATAATACTATTGCTAGGTTAATGCGAATTTAATTTTATTATCAATTAAAAACGATTTGTCCTCTTTTTTTAATGATCGTACAATTTGAAAGTGTTAGGAATAAGGATTTCAAAACTCTTGGATTTTTTTTTATAAATATAAAATAAGATAAATATGATGTATGATTTAAGTATTAGCTAAATTAGTCTAAGTTGGTATTGAGTTTTTCAACACTAAATCATTAATATTTGGTAATCGAAGTATCTTTTGCTTTTGCGATATTCAATGCCATTATAAATTACTGTTGCGTTATAATAACGCCAAAACTAGATACTTTTTTTTGATAGTAACCAAATTTAACGATTGGCAAAAATATTGAATACAATAACTGAAATTTTCTTCTCTGAAAAAATTTAAATTTTCAATTTAATTTATGCTGCCTAAGCATGTCTTAAAAAAGGAGCAATTCTATCAGCACATAAATTTGTATTTTGAGAGTCAGTAAAATAAACAAATTAATTAATGAGCACCAAGGCAGTTGTATTGTACTGATGAAGAAAGAGTAACTTGCTTGCTTAGATAACTACTACAGAACGCTTGTTCCATTTTCCGAACTTAGAATCGACCTTCAGGTGCTTCGATCTTCTGCGCTTCCTATCCAATTTCTGAAACCAAGTTCCGAAATGTTTTCCTTCAATTGATTCTTCCAATCGATGGAAAATTGAAATAATTGTACCACAGGGAACAAAGAACAATAAACGCTTTTTTAAACAGCCGTTTGCGAAAAACGATGGGCTTTTAGGCCTAATAAAATTCCCAATAAGAACATATGAGCAACCATATATCAAGAGGTTGTAGTTAAATGCCAGATATCCAAACATGGAAGTCGAACCTACACAAAAATAAGAACGTAGACGTTTGGTACTCGTAAGGGTCACAGAAAATGGATTTCAGTGGAGCAAAATAAAAACTCAGCTTGAAATTGGATGAAAAGAAATGTCTCCGTTTGGGACTATGAAGATGGAAAAGAAAACTAAAAAGGCTAAAACTAGTACTAGCTTTTTCCATTTACTAGTAATGGTAGTCTGTAAGAATAATCTCACCTTTAAGGAATAATTTTTAGCAATTAAAACTTCATTCGTAATGCATGTTTTCTTTAATTTTTTGGGTAGACTAATCGGCGTTCAGGTTCGTTGAAGAAAAGTGTTTAGTATTATAAATTTTTCTGACAGCTGACGGAACCGTAACGCGAAACACATTGAATACACAAACTAAATAGTTTAATACGATATATCAGTAATGGACATTAAAAATTTAAAATATATGCCACTAGCAGAGACTCCTTTGCAATATTTCTTCTTTGTGATAAAAAAAGCGATCTGGAAAAAACAAGCTCCCTGTAAGGCATATTTTTATCACTAGAAGTTTTAGAATAAAGCTGAAAGACTAATTGGAGAAAAATTTACTCTTCGCAGAGCAGGTCCCTTTTACTTTGTTTTAGCCGCTAGTACTGCATTAAGGATTCATTATTTGAAATTTTATTTAGTTTCTCTCTAAATGGTAAAAAGTTAATATTTTAATAATTTTAAAAAACAATGTCCTTCATTTCTTATCTGAATTTCGCTAAGCCTCACCTAACCTAGCAGTGAAATTAGTCATTAGGAGCTGCTGTAGCTACGGTGAACCAATAAATGAGTTTCGTCAGTTTCAAAGTATGTGTTACTATATGTAATTAAATAATAGAATTGAAAATTTAAAGCAAACTAAATAAACTGATCAAAGAGACAAAAATTTTTAAGCAGTTGAAGTGAAACAGGTCATTTAGCTTATTTCCATTTAGAATATTCAACATACTTAAGTTGATTATTGAATTTTTAAAGCAAAAATATCAAGCAATTTTTAAAACTTAAAAATTTCCCCAAGATTTTTTTCCTTGAATACCACAGTTTTAAAAATTAGAAAACATAATACAATTTGATGCTTTTTCCTCCAACCATATTTCTTACTTGTAATAGAATATTTATTGATTTTTTTCTCTCCAGAAACAAAAGAAAAAGAAACTTTAGTAACTATAGTAAACTATTCTGCAAATACTTTGAACCCTTTAAGGGTCAAGCATCTAAGTTAAAAAAGCAACATAAAGCAATGTCTTTCAACAAAAGCAAAAAAAAATTAAAAAAAGAACAACAACTCTACAACCTACACTCCACAACTAAACAAAAACTTTAAAATTAAAAAAAGAAAAAAAAAAGAAAATTGTATTTTTGTTATTATTGTTATATCTTTAAAGTTACGAATAGCTAACGTTTAAATACTTTTGTAATCTTGCTTAGTGCTCTGAAAAGATATTTCATAATCTTTTTTGGAGGTTTCTGTATTTTTCTAAAGTTTACAAGTAAACCAAGTTTAATTTTTTCATTTTTTGTACTTAAAGCTACACTCGTAGTAATATTTTTTTTATTTTTGTTGTCTAAAAACGTTTAAAGTTGATATCGCGGGCTTGATAGCTGCTGCTGTTGTTGTTGCTGTTGTTTAATATTGTTTTGCTAATATTTAAGATGCTGCCGTAGCTGACTCTTGTCTCATATTATTAAAGTTATTTTTGTTGCAAATTGTATTTCGGTTGTTGTTTCAATTTCATGGCGGAAAAATAACCAGGATTAATGTCGTTAAAATAACTCAAAAAAAAATATGAAAAAATTTCGCAACTTTGTTATCATTAAGATATTGTTGCTGATATTTATGAAATTTTTTTTATAAAAATATTTTAAACGACAAAAATTAACAACAGCAGGTAAAAATATAAAAGGTTTATAAGTTATTAACATTAAAATTTATGGAAATTTTAAATTAAACCTAAATCATTACGGACAAAACAAGAAACATTTAAAGGCTTAAAAGGCCAGGCGTAGAAACATTAGAGCATTTAAGCTTTTTCGTAAATTTCATAACATTTTTGGTAGCAATAATTGAAAACTTTCAAATTTCGTAGCCTTCTTACCCAAACACATGTAAATCACCAAAAAATGTGTTAATTAAATGATTAACAACCAATCCAAATTTGCAGACAATAAATTTGTAAATTTATTGGTATATTTATTAAAACTTCTACCCCCAATACGTGTGTAAAACTTAAAATTTTTCTCTTAATGCAAACCACGCTTGCAAATTGCTTGAATCTTTTAATTAATTCCAGTGATTGCAAAACAAAAAAAAATTTTAAAAACCAAAATGCAGAAAAAACATAAATATCGTTACCAATGATTAGATCTTGAAAGCAATTTATGTCAAAATATTTGATTTAAACATGGATTTGTTAACATGTCGTAAAACACATGTGTGTGACAGCAATTTTGTAGATTGACCATAAAAAAACACATTTACCCACAAAAACTAGTTAAACAAATACAAAGGTTAAATACAATTACTTGGTACTTACTGTGAAAAACAAGTTTGTTTCTGAAGTCTTTTGATTTAAATGAAAAATTTTGTGTTTTTATAAGAAGTTTTAATTATTCATGTTTTGCTGACAGAAGTGTTGATAACGATATAACCTGGTGCAGTATTGGCTTAACTTTTATAATATTCAAAGTAGATAAACAACGTTTTTGTTTTTTTTTTTTTTAATTTTAATAAAAACATATGTTTTATTATTTGCCAATAGCACCAAAACTTTAACACCATCCCCTTTATATTATTTTTTTTATTTTTCGGTTTTTAGTGATAATATTGACTTCTGAATCTCTTTGTTCTTATAACCACCAACGAGGGCATTTAAAACCCTAGAAAAAATTTTTTATAATGAATTATTTCACCAAATAGGATTTTTTTAAACCTAATATCGTTGCATCACTTTTTCTCTTAAAGTCCAAGGATTCAACACTAATCACTTAAAAATTAATTAATTTAAAGTTGAAACAATAAATCAGTTAAAACCAAAAACCCGAACAATAAATGGGGTTTAAGAAGCTTTGTGCAAGCAAAAGTTAGAATTCATTTTTAGCTTTCAGCAAAAAAATTATACGGTACACATTCAATAAAAAAATGTTCTTCATAGTAAGTATAAAAGATATAGTTAAACATTTCTGCATCTTATAAAATTAACTATGGAAATGCGCTTTACTTTCCAAAAATTACACAGATATTATTCTATTTATTTGTCTAAATATTTTTACATAAGTAATTTAATGTACCATAAAATAATGAGCCTGGGGTTGTTGCGATCGTTTTAAAAAACACAATTAAAGTCC
This sequence comes from Melanophora roralis, assembly GCA_963583895.1. Lineage (NCBI taxonomy): Eukaryota > Metazoa > Arthropoda > Insecta > Diptera > Rhinophoridae > Melanophora > Melanophora roralis. The sequence continues at coordinate 105,608,649 of OY757188.1, read as the reverse complement.
ATTCAGCAGAATCGATATTTTCCATGTAGAAACGTTATATTTGAATTCAAAAAATTTAAATCTTCTTTCAGTGTTTTTGCATTCTTTTATCACAATTTGGTCCTCCTTTTTACAATAATCATCTTTTTGTACATCTTGCAAAGGTATGTAGTTTTTTACCACTTAGTATAAGAACAAAAATTGGATAGAAAAGTACACATACAGTGATTGCCATTTAATTAGAAATTATTGGCAAAAAAAAAACGTAGCAGTTTTAAATCGCCAAAGTCAATACACTTTAAAATTTCCAAGGTAACTGAAAACAGAGATCCTAAGGAGAAAACTAAAAAAAAATTGGTTGCAGTATTTCAGTTGGTATAGAAATGGTTTAAGAGTATATCTCTGTTAAGATAACAACGGTAAAAAAACAATTTATTGAAATTGAGATTTGTTGAGTTATAAATATCTACTATATATCTAATTTACTATTTTCCTTTTATAGCTTTGAACAAAATTTTTAAAACACAAGTTACACAATTATATGCTATTAAGCCATCTCTAAATTTATGACCACCACTGTATAAATATAATTTTGCTTATATATGTTTAAGTATGTGCTTTTGAAAAATTATGACGACAATAATTTGTTTCAAGGACACACGACACTTGAAACCATTCAACACAAATATAATACAAAAGGAAAAAAAGAAAAAAGCTAAAACTTTACAGCAACACAGCATAAAAAGCAACAAAAGTTAGTTCAGAAAAGGCTTTATGCTAGTGTAGATATAAGGATTTTTTTGTATGTTTATGTTAACGTATATGCCATGTTTGTGTTTACTAGCTATACACTTTTGTTGTTGTGATCTTTTTTGTCTTCTTTTTTAAATTTATTTTTTTTTTAATTTTATTTCAGCAATTTTATTGTTGTTGAAGTTGTTGTTTTTTATTGTTCCTGTCTTTCGTTGCTCAAAAAGATTCTGGCTTTAGCACAAAAGTGCTAAAGTTGAAGAAAACACATAACACTTGTCTGGTGAGACTTTGTTAAGAAAGCGATATTCGTATTTGGTCAGGGATGTTACAATGGGGTTTTTACCCTTTTTAATATATCATTTAACTTTGCCGTATTTTGTACAGTTAAAAATAGCTCTAACAACACAGGGTAGTGTTAACAGCATAGAAAGAAAAAACGGCAAATTTTCTTTCATAAAAAAAGTTTGAAAGTTTTAAGTTTAAAACATTCTGAAGGCAAATCAAGGCATTCGATTCGAATCGAAATATTATTCGATCGATTGAGTTTTCAACGCTTTTAGTATAAGAGTTTATATTAAAGTCATTTGATTTTGACTCAAATTAAATATAGTCGTTTGCCCTTACGTGCCTAAAAAATTTTAGACACTTTTTAATTTTTAAAATATTGTTGAATATGAAGATGTTTTACTGCTTTGTTCGTCGTTTTTTTTTGCTGTCGTTTGTTTTCATTTTCATTGTCATTGTCATGTGCTTGCAATAAAAACAACAACAGAGTCATAATAGCCAACGCCATCTTGCATATTTATATGGGTATGGAGCATAGAAAATAAAGAATGAAGAAAACTGGTAACAACAACAAAACTAATGTTAAATTTATTTGAAATAAAAAGAGTCACAGGAACACCAAATCTAGAAACAGAGAAGTAAAAGATTTATGTTCTATCCCTTTGCCTCCTGTTTTGCTACATACATACATTAGTATGAATATGATAGTTGATATGAATTATATTTTTTGGTTAAACTTAAATAAGTTTACATTAGGAAGGAAGTCTATTTAAACTTTAATTTAGTTTAATTTTTCACTTCAGTTCCTGATTTTAGGTAGACAGTAGTTAACTAAAAATTTTGAAGTACTTTGTATTTGTTGATTCCCTTCTGTTAAACTAAGACAGCTAACCTAAAAGAAGTAAATGGTTGAACTTTTACTATAAAGTTGAGATAATTAGGCTGAAGATTGCAGTTGAATCTTAGAAAAATTTATACTTTTTGCTTTTATCGAAGTTGTGTAGGTAAATACTTAGTTTTGCTCTAATACTATTGTATTTAAATACTGTTGTTTTTATTAATATAAATAAAATTGTTGGAGTTCACATGAGTTACTTACTGTCATATTAATCCTGTTAATAGAGGAGTAAGTGTATTAACATATAACAAATATTTTCAGATGAATTATATTTTCAAATATTTGCAGCAACTGTTAACTGCATAGTCTAAATGTGTTGTTGTCATATTTAGTTTATAATTACTTTCATGTCTGCGTATTTTCTATAAAAACCTAAAGAATTTACGTGCGACTATGTGAACTTTAAATCTTAACTACAAAGAACACAGCAGTCAGTCCAAATAAATTATAAAATATTTTTATATTTTGCCAAGATAACAACAACTAAAAACATTGTTGCAAAAATATAAGTTTGATTTGAAAACTAAAAAATTTTAATATTAAGAAATAAAAATCAATTAAAAATCTTTGGGATATTTTATAATGATGTTCTTTTGTTAAAAATATCTTAAAGCATTTTTTGTAATAAGAAATTATTTTATTGCCTTTTACAAAAAGAAATTCAATACAAGTTGTAGTCATTTATATTCGTAATGTTTTAGGGCAACAAATATCGTGTTTTGTGGGTGGCTGGATGTTTGATGTCTAGTCTACCACTATATTTATTTGGTATTTTTACTTTGACTTTAAAGGTTTAAGGCCAATAGCTTATCTAATCGTGTTCTAAATAAAAATAAAAATCACAGCTTTTAAGTAATAACTTTTATAACTTAAAAAAGCTCTTACTGCTGACCATTTTATTAATTTTCTTTTACTTTTCGACCATAATATGAGAAGCGTGAAAATTCATAGAATTGTTTAAGCATTAAAATAATCATAAAATTATTTTAACTTTAACAAAAAAAAGCTGGGTATGTTTAACCGCGTATTATACTTATTTTAATTTCTGCCAATAATAATAAAAGCCTGTTGGTCTTAAAAATTTAGAACAGTAAAATATTTAGATTTAAAAACCTCTTAGTTAAATCTAACAGTAAAATAAATTGAATCCTTCTTTTTAAACTTTGGTAGTACAATGTCTTCTAAAATTTAAAAAAGGTCTTAAATTAAGTTAGTATTAGGTGTAACAAAGAGCAGCACATATATTTTTTGTTTTATTTTTTTACTTTTATTAATTTTTTTTTTTGATTTCAAATAGCTTAAACATAAAAAAAGTACGTAATCACATAAATAAATCAATTTATTAACAGTACAATGTTTTAGAAAATTAATAATTCTGTCCAATATTTGTCATGGTGTGTAAAGATCAAAATTTTTAAGCTCTATGATTTCAGTCATTAAAATATCACAAATTTAATTACTAAATTAAAGCTAAAAATCAATCAAGATAAATTTTACCAGAGTGTGTCTCTAAAGCCCTAAAAACAAAAGACAAAAGTTTCCTTCATAAGCATTTCCTATTTTAACTTTAAAGGACCAGTTTTAATTATTTTTTTCTCTTCGTTTACTTTTTTTTTGAAAAAAAAAATAAATTTTGAAAAAAAATTTGGTAAAAAATTTAAAGTTTTTCTTTTAAATTTATAAATAAGGGTTAATACTAAGTAGGGTTTTAAGACTACAAATTTACCCTTTAATAAACTAAATTTTCTTAAACGCTTTCTTGCCTTTATTTTTTTCTTTTTTAATATATTGACCTTAATTAAATCATAAAAATATAATTTTATTTTTTTAAAACGAGAAAAATAAAATATGAAAGTGAAAACAGCAGCAACTTAGTAAGAAGGTAACAAAGTATTTTTTGTCGCCTTAAAAAAATGCAATAAACTGAAGCAGTAGCTTAAAAACAAAACTGATAAAAGCGAATAAAAACTTGTATCGTTACTAAAATTATGAACCAAATCAAGCAAGTGGAAGTAATATAAAAACAGCAGGACGTATTGATACGTAAGTATTAATAAAAATTAACAGGAGAATTTTTGCTGACATTGTTTTTACTAACAATTTAAGTCACCAAAACTGTATCTATACGACAAGTAAGATTGTCATAATATAAAGTTTACACAGAAAAAAAAATTCGCTAGGGCTGTTGTTTTTTAAAGACAATTTCTAATCTCATTTTCGTACAAAATACTGGATTTCTAAGCATAAGTACTGTACTTAAACAAAGTCAAAGTATTGATTGAACGAGCTACTTTTATACATTTTTATAAAGGAGTTACAATCATACAATTATCTAAGCGAATGATTTCTTTTCAGTTTTTTGGTTCAGTTGCCAAAACCAACAAAAGTTGTTCAACTTCTATTACCTTCTTTAATATCTCACTTGGCGATCAAATGCTTGAATATGTTCTTTTCAATTTTGACTGTGGGGCTGTGAAAAATAGTCTTGTTGTCAACAAATAGGTGGTATGTGTCGATATCTTTTTTGCCTTTTATCAAAATTACCGGATTCAAGGCCAAAATAATTTGGCTCCATTATCTAAGCGACGAAAGATGTTTATGTTTTACACAATGTATTTTGTAACCGATGGAAATAAGACTTATTCCTTTGTAGTTGACATATACTCCTTTGTCTCCTTTTTATACGCAAGACAAAATAAGCTGGTGTTCAATCATCGGGTATGTGTTCTTTACCTAGAGCTAAGGATTTTAATTTTCCACAATTTATTTATTATTTTAGCTCATTTTTTTAGGAAATAAAAACCTTTTGGACATAAGCACAGTTTCAACGCTTATACTAAGGAAATTTAAAAGAAAGACTTTGGTTGATCTCTATAATAATTTATTTGAACCAAAATACAGTCAACGTACTTGAAATTATTTTTTTAACTTAGTAAGTTATTATTTAGTTCCACGGATTCAAGATCAAATTTCGAAAGGTCCTGTTTTTAATTAAAAAATTTTGTCCCCTTTTTTTAAATGGGTTTTCTATATTCAATTTTCAAAAAAAAAATTGGCAAAAAGCTTATTTTCAACTCACAAAAATTATCATAACAAAAAATTTTCTTTACATTTAGTTTTCAAGTCATGTAAATCCTAAAAGTAACGAGCGAAAAACCATAACTCAATCAGTTTATTGACCCGTCTTAAATAGTTTAACTTAAGTTACAATCATGAATCTATTCATTGCTTTAACAAATTTTTCTTGTAAAATAGCAATAAAAACGTATTTTTGTCTTAAACATTTTATGGAGTTTTTGTGGTTTTTCTTCGTTTTAATTTTTAAAAAAGTACAAAAATCATAAATCACGATTTCCGATCAAAGGAAATAAAGCAAAACATTTAAAGCAAAAGATCATAACTTTAAAAATAAAAAAAATACTTTGGAAAAAATGAGATTGAATTTTTGTCTTCGTTACAAGAAAATATAAAAAAGTCAAAATAGCAAGACAATACACGATTATTTCTTAAAGAAAATTAAAAATGAAGAAATAAATTTTAGCAATTGTTAACAATTTAAAAATGGAAAAATTGCAGTTAACGAAAAGCACACTCTAACATATAAACCTTAAAATTATAAATTATTATTAAATACGAAATTTCACTTTTTATTTAAACAATATTTTTGGCATAAAATTTTTTTCTTTATTAGATTTTTATTTACAAATATTTTATTGCATTTAAATTGTGGCTCAATAAAAAATTAAACTAATAAACAAGAAGTCTTTTTAAATTTTTGCCAGATTTGAAAACAAACTTTTCATATTTTTTGGGCAATTTATTTTGGCACGATTATAAGTCATACTTTGTGGTTACAAGCTAACATTTATTGATTTTAATTTTTTTAGCTTTTTCTTTTTGCTTAAGATTACTTTTTGTCACATTTTTAACTTTTTGTTTGTTTGCCTTAAACATTAAAGAGGTCCTTTAGTTATTTACTTAGTATGAAGTGTTTTTTTGTGTTAAAGTAAAGATTTGTTTGTCTAGATTTTGTAAAGTATATTTTGTTTAATACATGACAAATGACTATGGTTTAGTATTTTGCATGTTTACAAATTTGTTTGGCTTTTTTTTTTTGTTAAATTTTGTGTTTTTTATTATTAAGAGTCTCCAAAGCGGTTCATGCAAAAACTTGAAAAATATTTTGTATTTTTTCGGTGCTTGCCATACGTTATATTAATAATAATTTTTAGAATTTCTAATTTGCTCTTAGCGGTTTATTTTTTAAATTATATTTCTTAGAAAAACTTCTTTTATCTGAAAACCACTATATAAATTGCTAACTGCACAATGGACGCATTTAACATTAAAACAACCTTAATTAAAATAGATATTTTATGATTCTAAGTCTTTAAATAAATTTCTAAAACCTTATTGTTAAATTTTAAGTTTTGGTCATTTTATTAGTATATATTTTCTGCATTTAACTGATCTCAAGCGTAATGCAATAAATGTCAAAATTGTCAGTTTTGAAAAATTAGACAATCATTTGTAGTTCTTTCAAATTGTCATAAGTAATAAGCAAATGGTTAAACAAACGTATCTTTGTATTAACCAAAAACGTTTATCAGACAGAACTTGCCATATCCACTTTGGTTATTTTTCATTTTTTTTGAGATTTATAAATAAATTTGTATTGTAAGCACGTACAGATTTTTTAGCAAATGACAACATAAATTAACACCTTTTATGTACAATGTTGCGGCAAACTACAAATATGCTTTAAAATATCATTGCTAGTTATTATAAGTTATTGTATTGTATTGATATTTATTAATAATCTACAAGTGCGAATTTAAATCTATACATACAAGTATTTTTCTATTTGCATACATACGTATGTAAATTATTCATTTTATGGCAAATTATTATTAAGTTCTGACACAATATTATTACATCCATCAGTCATGTTTTCAGAAAATATAAGCTTATATTACATCCACAACTTTATTTGATAATATTTTTTTTGGCCTTAACCTATAATTTTTTTGTTAAAAAAATTGATAATTTCTAATAAAACAAAACCTATCTATTCATTTTCTGGCCTGCTGACATCTGTAAGATGCATGAAAGAAACGTTGAAAATACTGAAAGCTTTCTATACAATTTATGCTAAACTTTTGCTAAGAAAATTATGAAGTAGTTGACAAAAAATCTGTTAAAAACGTCAGATGACAGAATCTCATGGAAAGAATAACAAATATCTATTTAGAATGTTATGTTATTTTATGCTATATAGGTATTTTAAATTTAAAATTCTCATATGATGCGTTTGCTAATTATTTTTGAAGGGACGAAAAATCAAGGGTGTACCACGCTACCCTGCCATCTAATTACTACAACAAGGCAGGGATTAAAGCCTTAAAACATATGAATAAAATTAAGAAGTCCACTTAAAAACTCCAATAAGTTAAAAGTTAAATAAAATTTTTGTAAAAGATATTTTATTAAATTTTTAAAATGCTCCTTTTAGTCCTTATCAATATTATTCTTAATTTGGTAAGTTCCGTTCAATTTATATTTAAACATTCAATACTCCTGCAGAACTTTTTATATTGTTTGACGAGTAGATGCTAATTGCAATTAAAAATGTGTTTCCATAACAATACTTTTAAATCAGAAGTAGTAATTTTATTTTTTTAACTACAAAAGCTTTACGTTAAATGAAAGCTAGAGTTGGCATCGGCATGGTACATTACATCTGATGGATGATGATTCCTGATGGAAGTGTTAAAAGACAACATTTTATGGTAAAGAATGTGGGGGTTAAGAATGATAAAATAAAGATCTGAGGAAGGTAAGTTACCTTTAGTTAACTTATGGTCTTTTGGGGGACTTAGCACTGAGCTTAAATATAAAATTGCTGCCTAGAGAACATACACCTCTTTTAGCGATGCAGCGCGCTGGTCTTATGAGTTATGTTCCCCCCATCGATAAAAACAACGCGGATTAAGCCTACAAAATAAGTGCTTACGCAAACCCTATCACGTGAGCAAAAAAAAAGTTTATTGAAACTAAGCTAAATTAAAGTTTATTAAACGCCATATAACATACAGCCCACAAAGTGTAAATTAGAAATGAGGAGACACATGTTTATTGATTTTTTTAAAGCTTTTTTAAAGTCTTTCTGAGTGGCAGGTTTTGAAAATTTTAGATGTAAACCTTTTTGAATTTAATATTTCCTTACTTACGTATACACATTATATTCTATTTACGGCTTCAATCCATGTAGTTTCATTTAACATTAAAAAAATTTACCTGAAATTAAAAGAAGACAAGTTTTAATTAACGAATTGAAAAATTTTTAATTAAAATAAAATTTAAATTTTTAATAAACTAAAATAATATAGTAAAGTGTTATATTTATAAGCAAGAAATATTTGGCTAATATTTTTCCCAAAACTTAAAAAATAAATTTACATTTTTGTGCTTTAAAAAGATGAAGTTCGATTTGTATTTGGGACTTAAACCAGACGTATGGTAGGATGGACTAAAGGACATCGCCCAATTAATTCATCACATATCTGGTGCTTATATGAAAATTATACAAATATTTTGGTAATAATTTTTTTGTAACCAATAAATTTAAACTTAAGTTTTAAATGTTTTATGAAAACACATAATATTATGTTATTTAAAAAATATTAAAAAAATTGGACTCTTAGGTAAACTAAGTATTTATTTATAATGTTTAACAGATTACACACAAGTATGTGTTATTTAACAAAACAAAATTAAAAAAATTTGATCGCTTTCATTTTGATACATAACAAAGAAGAGGAAGACCCTCTATCACTGTTAAAACTGTCTGTTTTTCACACCTTTGATTTTGATATGAAAATAATATTATTTTTCTTTAGTTCGGAGTATTTAGTTAATGTTTAAAACAAAAAATTTATCCTGTCTTAACACAAATTTAAGAGAATTAATTCATATGAAAGAAACTGGAAAAAAATTATGTATGCATGTATGCACACTTACATACAAAAATTAAAAAGAAAGAAGCCATTAGGTTAAGGCTTTATAAGAAGCTGCATTTTTTTAATGTTAATACCTAAATCCTTTGGACTTACATACATACACTTTAAGCCTAAGTTTACTCAAGTGTTAAATAATTACTGCAAGAAAAGACATAAAAAAAGTTTATAAAAAGAAACGAAAAAAAATTACCGACAAACTTAATGACAAAAAACACAACTAAATTAAAGATGGCTGCTAAGTTAAAGAACTTATTTTAAGAAATTTTTTTTTTATTTTGCTTAATAAAACGACAGACAAAATATGACAACCATTGCAGAATGTCTCTGATTGGTTCTCTTTTGTTTTGTCAGCAGCTATAAACATCAACTATATGACTATACATATTTATGTTGATGTCTGATTTTTTTTATGACTTAACTTTCGAACATTATGCTTAGCTTGGGCATACAAGTACAAGAGTAAAACATATCGTGTCATTTGGTCATTAGTGTAAGGTGCATGTTGTTTACACCAGCATGGGGTTGAAAAGCTTTAGTTATGTATATCAACTGCATTAGTACATACAAACAAGCAAGTGTATGTAAGTTGTAAAAAGTATTTCTATTTAATTATTTCTTATACTTATATACGTAAGTATGTACATATGGGGGATTTCATGTCAAGTGACCCAACTTTTTTTTTTCGATTGGAAAGAAATTTGGACCAAAGTAAGTTCTTGCAGAGAGTAGCATAGACACAATTTTTTAACACGATCGGTCAAGAACTCTCTGAGCTAGAGGGGTTCAAAATTTGACGTTTTCGGCAAATAGGTGTTTTTTATCATACATGTAGTTTGTTACCTTTTGCTTTTAACAAAATTCGTCCCAAATACTTTCGATAGCTTTTTCTTCAAACTTCCAGAAAAAAATATTTTTAAAATTAAAAAAAATTTTTTTTTATTTTTTTTTTTAAATAATTAGAAAAAATTATTTTTTTTTCAAATATGCCCATTTTTTTTTTTTTGTTTTTGCTCAACAGAAAGCTTAGGTCTTTTGCTTGAATAGCTTGGAGGTCGCTTAGTGGGATGCGAGTGGGATATCTATAAAAATAAATGTTTTGTAACTCAAGGCAGAGGTTTTCCAATTTTCGCGTATATTCTATTTTAATTTTTTTTCCTATTTATGTAAAATTATCTCTTAAGCAAAAAAAATATTTTATGCTAAGAAACAAAATACTTTAACCTTTCCGACGGTATGCAAGTACCAAATAAAGTCTCATACACTCGACACTGCATTACCAACTAAATAGTAGGCCTCTGGAATAAAATCACTTTTATATGGCAATGTCTGAAAACATTTTGTTAATATTTTCAATGCATACCGTCGGAAAGGTTAAATTATTTTGTTTCTTAGCATAAAATATTTTTTTTTTGCTTAAGAGATAATTTTACATAAATAGGAAAAAAGGTTAAAATAGAATATACGCGAAAATTGGAAAACCTCTGCCTTGAGTTACAAAACATTTATTTTTATAGATATCCCACTCGCATCCCACTAAGCGACCTCCAAGCTATTCAAGCAAAAGACCTAAGCTTTCTTTTGAGCAAAAAAAAAAAAAAATGGGCATATTTAAAAAAAAATAATTTTTTCTAATTATTTAAAAAAAAATAAAAAAAAATTTTTTTTAATTTTAAAAATATTTTTTTTTGGAAGATTGAAGAAAAAGCTATCGAAAGTATATGGGACGAATTTTGTTAAAAGCAAAAGGTAACAAACTACATGTATGAGAAAAAACACCTATTTGCCGAAAACGTCAAATTTTGAACCCCTCTAGCTCAGAGAGTTCTTGACCGAACGTGTTAAAAAATTGTGTCTATGCTACTCTCTGCAAGAACTTACTTTGGTCCAAATTTCTTTCCAATCGAAACACATCGGTTTTAAAAGTTGGGTCACTTGACATGAAGTCCCCCATATGTATTTAGTTGCGTTTGTATGTGCATAGTTTATGTTTGCTTATAAGACAAGAAATAGTAATTTGTGATTGGTTGAAATTGTTTAAGCAAGTAAAAGCACCTTTTTTTGGGGATAAGTAGCAGTTAATTCATTAACTTATAGGTACAGATTTTTTTAATTCAATTGGCAGCCATGTAGCAATAATATATGAGATTAATTAACGTATTAAAGAAAGCTTTAAACGGTGGTGTTTTTAAAAATAAAGTTTCACGTGTAGTAGAAATCAATGTGGACAAGAAACTAAGCTCAAACAATGCCAAATACCAAATTATAATAAAAATGACAGACATTGCCATTAGTACATATATTATGAAGGCTAACGATGTCAAAGAAATGGCAAAGCCTGTATTTAGCAGAAGTAGAATATACGAAATTGGAAAAAAATATTTTAACTTTATTGTGGATTTGTAGATTTGCTTAACTCAAAATTTTATAAAAAAAAACAAAATCTCCATATTTAATGGCGTTAATTTAGTATATAAATGAAAAAGAGAAAAGCTTGGTTTATTTGGTTTAAATGAAAAAACTATTTGCCGACTCATCGCGGCCCTTGAACAGTGGGTCAAACAACTGATGCTTCCTTTCAAAAAAACTAACAACCAATCGAGGGGTACTGATTATGAAAATCGTAGCTGATTTCGAAAATGCATTTTATTCATCTAGAATCGGTAAAAAATTATTGATTTTTATTAAAAATCTCTTTTAAAACTTTTGTCAATAGAGTAAGAGAAGTTAAAAATATTAATTTCTCGGTTTGCAAAATTAAAAATTTAGCGGGACTTGAAACTGAACCTAACAGTGACAGAATTATTTAGGAAAATACCTTTTAATATTACAATGAGTAATTTTTAATTTAAGTTTCTGATTTTTTTAACTCTTAGTATTCGATATATATATTTAATATTGATTAATATACACAGAAACAGCAAAATTTTTAAGAATATTTCATGTAAAGAGCTTAACATTTTCTCTATGATCTCTTTAATATTTGCGTTTGTTTTCAAATATATTTTACTTTACTTTTAATGAGCACGCGTTGTAAGCGAGAAACTTTTATATATTATTATTAATTCTTTTTCGCTTAAAAACAAATTTTATGAGTGAAATATAATTTTTTTATAGTCTAAAATAAAATTATGTTTAAATATATCTGTTTTGCAAAAACATTATTTAAATGTTGACAACATTTGAACATAATTTTGTCGTGACATTGCATGCCGTGCACTCTTTTTCCTTTGCATTTTACTAGTGCTGCAAGATGCTCTTACTTTTTAAGATTCATGTCTTCTTTCTCCTAAAACCAAGGCAATGATCGTTTAATGTATTTTCCTTTAACAAAAAGATATAAAAAAATTACAAAAAATAACATCAAAAAGCAACATCTTCCACCAACAACATTGCAAGGAATAAGAACTTTGTATGGGATGTAAAGCAAATTTGTTAATATTTTTAACTTTAATCAAAAAGGAAAAAAGTTCTTTTTTTCTTGAATTCTTAATGGAGGTAGAAGAATGTTTACATATTGCTCAGAAAAAAATTTTAGTATTTCTACTAATTTAAATATTACTTTTATGTGTGGCTAACAAATGTAAAATCTCCTTAAAAAATTTTTATTTATTTTCTTTAAACTTTAAAAAAATATTTTGAAAATGAGAAAGAAAAATCAAAACCACTTTATATAAATGCTGTGTATTTCCTACATATCTTTTACCAATTCTTTTAAAAACAAATTACTGCAAATTAATCAATAATGTGCCTTTAGTCAATATTCAGCAAATAAATTGAGTAACTTGTTAAGAAATACTTTAAGCATATGTTTATATGTATCTGTACCTCATATGGGCTCATATGTATGTGGAGTTAACATCCATGTATTCATATGCATGTTTATTGAAGAGGATATCACTTGTTTTAAAGCAGAGGTGACCTAGCTATTTTAAAAACAAAAAGACCAGCGCTAAAAAATTGCAAAAGCCCATGAATAAATAAACAATAATTCTTGGCCGACTAGAATATTTTTTATTTAAAAATTTTTTCAATATGCGGAGTAAGTAAATCATAATGTCTGTGCTTGTTTATCTGTAATAATTACTAATTAATAAATTAAAAACTTTAATTATTTTGTTTAAATACTAAACGATATTTAAATGTAAAAGTTATATAAAATATTATATTAAGAGTCTTTTCGGCTTGGTTGATAAAAACGCAGTAATTTTTTATACGACCACGTCAGAGAAGTGTGCCAGATCTTCTCCTTAAATGCAGAGGGTGTATTCGTTGGAATAAACTTTTTTTCTAAAAACTCACAATAAATTTATCAATTGTTCTGAGTCAATCTATTAACTATTTAAAAAGAGACAGTAAGGCAAGTTTAGTAAACTAAGGGGTTTAAGGTATGGTGTTATCCTTTTTCTTTTGTTAATGGACCAGTTCCTGCAAAGCACCTTCTAGTATTTTTGACAGTATTTAAATCAGACTATTGCTGCTTCTAGTCCCATTTAATTTAACCCGTTCGACATGCCCCATCTCAGCCATACCACTCGACTGGTGTATTGTCTCTTATAATACATATTTGGACTAGAACTAGATCTAGCTTGCCATCGAATGATATCTCAAAGGGAAATTTGACGTGTACTTTAAAGCCTTAACGAGGTCATCTAATATAAAACTTCTATGTCTCCTAAGGCAAGACTTTCGCAAAAACTAAAAAAACTGTCGCATACTTTTTCTTACTCCCACAACTGTGATAGTGGTTGATTCAAAAGTATTTGAGTTTACTAAAATGTTTAGCCACCTTACAGAGACCTGAAGAGACTGACAATAATTTTTGCAAATTTTTCTGAAATCAGACGATAATTTGAGCCATGTCAGCTCTGCGTGTGCCCAAACTGCATCATCTTTTTTCAACCATATTCAAAATAGTGATTAAAGACAGTCCTCAAAAAAATTGTGAATAGTTTTGTTAAAGAATAATGTAGGGCAGGCCACTTTTAAGATGTTTCATCTGCGCGTTCTTTAACATGCTCTATATGCGCAGGGATCCAAATTAAAAACATACTTTATAGACCACCCAGGATGAGTGGCTCTTGCTTTCTAAAATCAACCAACTAGTCACAAGGCAATAGTTATCAAACTGAGTGACAGAAGTGCCACCGATAGCTCCCCGAAAATTTCAATATTTTCACAAACTTTTTTGTTATATATCAACTTACATACCTAGTAGTTAACAAGCATTTCGCCTTTAAGACACTGCACTCATCTAGTAGATGATAAGAGAGTTTGGTCCTAAGATACCCAAACTAGAGGCCGGATCCTACACTACAGTATATGTCAAAACCACCTGTTTAAGCTTGGCATCAAATTTTACTACAAGTTTACCCTTATAACTCACTTCTGGAAGGGATAATATATTTTAAATCTTTATCAATGCCCGTATAAATTAAGTGCAATATTTTCAAGGTACTCGCATAACCGCATGTTATCATTCTTTAATATCCCAGTGGTCTAGCCTTATTTTGCTACTTGAAAATATGGTCACAAACTAAAAATCAATAGAAAACAGACGCATTGTAGTGTTCAGTGTTACTTAAGGATTAAAAGACATAAGTCATAGGATTTTGCTTAACCGGTCTTCATATTATTTGCTTCTCGTTGCAGTGGACCATATCCGAAATCCTTATGTTAAAATTGAACGATTTTTAGCTACTTTTGTACATCAATTTGCCTATACCAGAAATAATTTTAGGTTTCGCACCGAATTTCTTACCAAAGGTGCAGTAGGCTACTAAAACGTTATTATCCTGTGCTGGGTTTTAAGTTTTCATGATAAATCGTTTGAAATAGGCATTTTTTAAATCACTAACCTGTGCCTGTGTTCTGTAACTTTAGTAAGAATTTCTCGCATCAAAAAGTTTATAGTCGCCTTATAAAAGACAGGCTGAACACGATAAACCTAATTATTTTAACTTTTAACGTTGTATAATGAGAGTTTATGTATTATCTAAATCACACTGTTAATAATCGGAAGACTATGACAATAAAAAAAATTTTCTCGCTGCGAAAACTTCTCGCAAGTTACAGAACAGGGGGGCTGGATAGTCTAAAGCATGGATTTTGGGATATTATTGTGCACCGTATCAGGTAAATTTGTGCGGATTAACTCCTCAACTATTATATAATGGCAATTTGCTGATAACACCCAAGGCATTGGACATAATATCACTGGCTACATTAGAAAACAGTCCTGATCTTTATGCCTTTGTTATTTAGTCCAAAAAGAATCCGGCCACACAAAGATAAGTAAAAACAGTGGAAAGTGCCTCTGATTTTTACATATTGCTGTTACCACCACTCGCCGTAATTATTATTGATTTAAATATGGATAAGAAGCACCCAGCTGTTGATATATTATTCAGAATCATAATTCGATTACACGTGTATGACTAATAGTATTTTCTTTTTTAGTGCGTTCTGCTCAGTCTGCATTCCAATAATTTAAAATTGAAAACTTTGGAAATTTTAAAAGTTTTAAAATTAAGGTAATAAAATAAATGGTAAAAAATAAAATATAATCCCTTTTTTATTTTTAGTTTCAATTTGGAACATTTGTGTGAAGCGTTAGATCTTAAACCGAATACTGTTACATACGAACGAGTCGTGCACCAAGCTATGTGTCGGTCAGGGATAATGTTTAGGTAAGTGGTACATAAATTGGTAAAACAAAATATTTTTTTCTAAAAATTAAAACCTAAAATTAAATACCTTTAATTTCCTATATCTGCTTGTACATTACAGTCAAAATTATTTTTATTTATTTTAGTTTTTTTTTTTATTCCTAAAATACAATTTGTATTTGTGATAAGTTTTTATTTATTTGCCTCTAGCCAAATAGGCAGTTTCTGTTTAAATCCAATGAAGTAAGTACATTGAAAAATTGTGACAAAGTGCTTACATTTATGAAAATATGTTCCGGTACATATGAATAAATTGGTTAAATCTATACTTTACATGTTGTTGATTTGCTCTTAAAGTCAAAATCCTAAAGTTTTTAGTTAATCTTTATGATTTTTCTATATATTCGATTGGTTACTTTAGTTAGTTGGTTTATATTCATTATTAAAATGCCTTAAGGCCAAAGTAATATCATTGATATATTTGAAAACTATGTCTTTAAGTTAGTTGCTGGCTGGTTTTGAAATGCTAAATTGTAATGAAAAGTAAAATATTGTAAAAGATGATTGCAAATAAAAAAAAAATTTAGAAAAAAGGGGAAAAATAGAAATTTTAAAAAATATATATTTTAGGCCTGAAAAATCTAAAAAAATTTATAACTTGCTTTAGACACAATTCAAAAAATCCTTTTTTTAATTAAATTATTGAATTAAAATTTTGGGGTTTTATATAAAAATTAAATCAAAAACTAAAACACCGGACATCTGAAGTAAACTAAGTAAAGTCCTTTTATTTCTACTTACGTTTTAAGTTAAAAAAAATCGTTCACATTTGGTTTTCCATTGAACATATTAAAAGATGGGCGTTTGCAGGGGCAACTAAAAGGCATGATTCTCAACTTAAAGCAACAAAAACAAAACAAAAGTTTCATACCTGATGAGAATATTACATGAATTCTCAGACAAAGATAGCCCAACAAAAAAAAAAGAAGAGTTTTCATGCAAAGCAAAACAAAACAACAACAAACTGTAAGCGAATGAAAAAAGAACTAAAAAATCGTTTCATAAACGAAACGAAAATAAAAGTACGTGCAGTACGTGCTCACTTTTAAAATCATAATCATGTTCATAATAATAATAAAAGCTAATAATATATGATGGATATGGGCGGAAAAACAAAGATGATGATTAGGATGACACAATGGCAATAACAATAACAAAAACACCGCCAATAACAAAAACAGCGGAAAGCGACACCAGAACCCTTTGCTGTTTAAGAGTAGATGAAGCAGAAGGAGTTAAATCTATAAGTTGATGATGTTTGTTGAAATAAAGTTTTATATATTCTTTCCTGTTTGCAGAATATACCCTACACCTTGTAAGGTGATGGTCAACGGAAGTTATTGGTGGCATAAAAGAGGAAGTAAAATTAACAAAAACTCTTTATTTTAGTTTAACATTTTCTTAACGTATGAAAGTAATTAAAATATATTTATAATATGCAAAATTAATTTATTACGGGTCTCATTTAAAAAAACGCAAAAAAAAAAATTTATTGAAACAAATCGGAATAAAAAAGCTTTTTAGAAAATTTTGTTAATATTTTAAGGCGTTGCGTTTTAGAAAATAAGAGGGCGATTATGGCACATGGAAGTTATAAAAATGACTTTAACGCCACAAAAAAATATATTTTTAATTTTTATTAAGGACTACCTGAAGCATACAAAATCGTGTGTGAATCACAGTTATCCAATAGAATCGACGCCAAAGTTTAATATCAAATGTCCATTAAAAGGACCAAAAAGATTTATCCATTACAAGCAGTCATAATCTGGTCAGGCCCTAACAAGGAAGCAAAAAATGAAAATGTTTTGTTTTATATAAGCACTGACTGATATAAGATCGGAATATATATGTTTCCAAGTTATAAAATATAACCAGGCCATTGATTACATTTTTGTGGTAAAAATATTTAAAAAAAGTAAAACAATTTTTATAACCCCGAAAATATAGGTTAACCACCCAATAAAAAAAATAGTAAAAGTATTAAGAAATCAAGCTTTTTTAAGGTTAATTTTAATTAATTTTAATCACATTAGTTCGTTATACCTACAAGAGAAAAAATGACAGTCGTCATTTAGAAGCTTTATGACGCTGTGATTAAAAGCTATCTAAGCTGTAATAGCAATTAACTTTCATCCATATACCTGAAACAATGAGTGCATAGCAATGCGCACAATTCATGTGCTTGTGGCTTTGGTTCTGAATCGGGTTGTAATAATTCTTAAAATTAAAGTGTATTTGATAAACCATTTTTGATAAAAAAATGCCGACCCTCTTATTGTTGATCTGCTGTAACTGATGTAATTTACACACATTATATAAAGAGGAAATTGTTTTACACTAAATATTTTAATTATATTTTTTGAACTTGTCCCGTTCTAGTATTACAGCAAAAAAAAATTTGCAAGTTTTGTGTAGCTATAGCTGTGGTCGTTTACTATTATCCCCTTTTATTCTCTTCTTCAATGTGCTGTCTCTAGACATTAGCTTATTTGTAGTTAAAGATTATGAGTTATAAATGTGTATACGGTGGCAAAAGTTTCCCTTACACTGAACATGTATCCGAAAACAAAAAACAAAAAAAGACTTGTACATACATCTATACAACAAATAAATAATATAAGCCAACAACTACTGGTCTTACACCAAAGCGAAAAAACAATATTGTGTTGATGATCTTGATGTCGTCTTTATAAATAAATTTTAAAAATATTTTTGTTGCTGGTGTTTTATGCCTTTCTTAAGCTTTAGTGCCTCCTTAATGCAAACAAGAAATAATTATAAGTGATTAATACAATAATGATCATATTAATGATGATAAACATTAGGAGGAAGAGATTATCTTAAATACAATGGTTTTACTTTAATAGGATCAAATGAACACTTGAAAAAAGAAAACAGATAAAAACTTTAATAATAGTTAAGTGTTGAAAGTAAAAGGAATACTAAAAGAAAAAAAAACAAGTAAGAGCGCTATATTCGGCTGTGCCGAATCTTATATACCCTTCACATTGGTCTTTAAATATACCCAGCCGAGTAATTTTGTACTGCAAATAATATAATAAAAAACCTTGTGCGAGTTTTAAAGCCCATAGAAAAAATAACAAAATTTTAACGTTCGTATGAATAATAGAAATAGATGAAGAAGATTTGAGGTCGAGAGTTTTTAAAGTTTTCGACATTATTCATATTTAAAGGTTAATAAAACTTATTAGATGTTCTAGTCCCCCTGCTCTTCACCAAGTTTTTCACCAAAATGTATGAAATATTTGATTATTACTTTTTGTAGAATATTCGAAGTCGATAGCTGTAATAGTTTTCCAGAAGTAGCGTATCGAAAATTGTTTAAAAATTCTTAATTTGTATGGGAGCTACCCCTTCTTCACCCCCCATCCGAAAATCTTTTTCTTCAGAGCGTAGCCCTTAATGTCCAATTACTTTTTGTAGAACATTTGATTTCGATATATGTTATAGTTTCGGAGATATAGCATATCGAAAATTTAACAAAAATTGTTAATATGTATGGGAGCTACCCCTTTTTTTGCCCCCACTCGAAAATTTTTTTCTTTAAAGCGTAGCCCTTAGCGTGCAATTACTTTTTGTAGAACATTTCATTTCGATATCTGTTATAGTTTCCGAGATATAGCGTATCGAATATTTGAAAATAATTGTCGATTTGTATGGGAGCTACCCCTTTTTTTGCCCCCACTCGAAAATTTTTTTCTTTAAAGCGTAGCCCTTAGCGTGCAATTACTTTTTGTAGAACATTTCATTTCGATATCTGTTATAGTTTCCGAGATATAGCGTATCGAATATTTGATAATAATTGTCGATTTGTATGGGAGCCACCCCTTTTTTTGCCCCCACCCAAAAAATTTTTTCTCTAAGGCGTAGCCCTTAGCGTGCAATTACTTTTTTTAGAACATTTCATTTCGATATCTGTTATAGTTTCCGAGATATAGCGTATCAAATATTTGAAAATAATTGTCGATTTGTATGGGAGCTACCCCTTTTTTTGCCCCCACCCAAAAAATTTTTTCTTTAAAGCGTAGCCCTTAGCGTGCAATTACTTTTTGTAGAACATTTCATTTCGATATCTGTTATAGTTTCCGAGATATAGCGTATCGAATATTTGAAAATAATTGTCGATTTGTATGGGAGCTACCCCTTTTTTTGCCCCCACTCGAAAATTTTTTTCTTTAAAGCGTAGCCCTTAGCGTGCAATTACTTTTTGTAGAACATTTCATTTCGATATCTGTTATAGTTTCCGAGATATAGCGTATCGAATATTTGAAAATAATTGTCGATTTGTATGGGAGCTACCCCTTTTTTTGCCCCCACCCAAAAAATTTTTTCTCTAAAGCGTAGCCCTTAGCGTGCAATTACTTTTTTAGAACATTTCATTTCGATATCTGTTATAGTTTCCGAGATATAGCGTATCGAATATTTGATAATAATTGTCGATTTGTATGGGAGCTACCCCTTTTTTTGCCCCCACCCAAAAAATTTTTTCTCTAAGGCGTAGCCCTTAGCGTGCAATTACTTTTTGTAGAACATTTTATTTCGACGTCTGTTATAGTTTCCGAGATATAGCGTATCGAATATTTGATAATAAATGTCGATTTGTATGGGAGCTACCCCTTTTTTTGCCCTCACCCAAAAAATTTTTTCTTTACGGCGTAGCCCTTAGCATGCAATTACTTTTTGTAGAACATTTTAAGTCGATAGCTGTTATAGTTTACGAGATATAGCGCATAAAATATTTCACCAAATTTGTGCAATTGTAGAAAAAATACCCCTTCCCCTGGTCCTATCTGAAAAAAAATTTTCCATTATTAAGGTCTCTTCTTTAGGAGTATCCGTGCCAAGTTTTGTGGCAAGAGTGACTATACTTACTGAGATATATAGGGATATATGCACGGATTTTGTCCTAAAAAAAATGGGTTACTCTGGGTTTTCGCTTATATCTCGGTCAATAGTGAACCGATTTTATTGATTTTAAATAGCGATTGTCTCCAGGATATTTGTGATAGTTTGACACCATTAACTGGTCTGTATCTTTTTATTTGACTCCGGAAACTTGATTTCAACAGACGGACAGACGGACAGACGGACAGACGGACAGACGGACAGACGGACAGACGGACAGACGGACAGACGGACATCGCTAAATCGACTTCCCTATCTATAAGGATCCAGAATATATATACTTTATGGGGTCGCAAATGAATAATAAAGAAATTACAAACGGAATGACAAAGTGATATATACCCTATCACTATGTGAAGGGTATAAAAATACAAAAGATTTTAAGCAGATACAGTACTTTAGTTGCTTATCTTTTTTGTAGCTTTTTTGAGCACAAAAATTTTGAAAAAATTTTAACTTTTTAACCTTTCGCTTTCATTACACAGACTTACTGGTAATCAGACTCTTGTTTATCACTTCAACTTTATATAAAAACGCATTTACCCACAAAGTAGTAGCAGTTAACGCAAAAAAGCTTGCCTTTGTCTATTTATAAGAAAAAAATCAGAATTAACTATCATTGATCAATTATGTCTGGCCTTTGGAACTATGCAACATAACTATGGCTAAGTCGCCCGTCTAGTTAAAGGTGTTAAACATCTTTAATCTTACTGATCACGAATGAGTATTAAAAAATGGTCAAAAACTAAAATTTTCCCAACACAGAAAATAAAAAATACTATAAAAGGTGTGGAAAGAATTTTTTTCTTTTTAGCTGCTGTGTGCGAAAATTGAGCTTAAGTCACACAGGATGCTTAATAAGAAATCTAATATTATTTATTACATGATATGGTAATCCAATATATTTTTGGAGAAAAAGGTTAATATAGGTTGAAGAAGATATTTTAAACCATAATATTTTTTTTCTCTTCTGTTAATGCTGCAGCTTGTGTTTGTTTGATTTTACAACAAATGTAAAGTAACATTAATAATTTGTACTAGTTGCCAAAAATGCAAACTCTTTTTGCAGTATTCCAAAAAAAAAGAATTTCCTAAAAATTTTATTTTATTTTAAGCCAATTTTTTATTTTTGTTATTTTTTTATTTTTAAAACTATCAGATTTTTTTAAGAAAATTTGAAAAAAAAGGATTTACCATATAATTTGCACTTAAGGTTTTTGTAGTTTTTCCTTTGCAAAACCACCAATAAGCACCCTATTAAATATTTGGCAAAAGCAAAACAAAAACAGCAAACTGAATTTTAATAAAAAATAAAAAAAAAAAATAGTTATAAAAATACTTTTTTTAAGCATTGGAGAAAACAGTTGCAATTTTACTATTATTATTGCAGCACTTTAGTAGCTTTTCAATTTAGTTGAAACATATTTTTACTTTTCTCGGCTCTTTGTCTTAATTTTTTTTCTATTTTTTATAACGAAAATGAATGATACTTTTATTTTTCATGATTTCCTGATACCATGAATTTTCACTATGATTCAACCATTGTCTTTTTTTATTTTGTTACGTTTTTTTTTTCGACAAAATTTAAAAAAACTTATTCAGTGAAAATTTTTGGCACACAAATATATAAACATGAAAATGCAAGAAAAAGAAAAACCAAGGACTGTGAACTGGCAGCGTTAATCCAATAAAAAACTGTTTGTGTCTTAAGTTGTATGAATATTTTATAGCTTTTAAGTTTACAGTTTTTTATTTCTTTTATATAGCTTTTACATTTAACTTTCCAGTAAAAAATCAAATGTTTTATTTACCTCGAACTATATAAAATGCAAAATAAGAAATAAACCACTTTCAAGTTTAAGAAAGACAAATCAATTAGGTTTCTACTGCAAATTGCTACCGAATCAAAAATTGTTGAATTAACATTTTGTTAAAAAAACGAGAAAAAAAACAGACAAAAAACTTTATAACGATTTTCACATTACAACTTTGTAAAGATTTTTTAAAACAAAATCAGGGTAAAAGTATCAAGATAATTGAGTTGGCAATGTTTTTCGTTGTTTTAACGAAAAAATTAACATTTTTGCAAAACATAATGAAAAGGGAAAGAAGCAGGATTTGAACTTTAATTGAAGTTTATATAATTTTTTATTTTTTTAGGATCTTTAACATCATAATATTAGATCAAAGCTACTTTTGCATTTTTATACACTTAAACAGAGCAAAAAATAATAATTAGGGGGAAAAATGCTACACCAACAGACAAAGTATAAAAACAATTTATATGCTTTTTTTGTTTTCAGGATATTCTTGTATTTATTTTAATTGTTTTTTAAAAGAGATAAGTCTTATAGCAACAAAAACATATTGATAGCTTCGCACTGTTACTAAATACTGATGTACTTCACAATATTTTTTGAAGAGAAACAGCAAATCTACAGGTCATTAACGTTACAAAAAGCCTGCTTGCCTAAAAATTAATGCTGTTGTGACCTGCCCTTAATACCTATATATTAATTCCAAAGAATTTTTTCTTTTTCAGAACGTCATATGTTTTTTTTTCCTAAAAAGAGGCAAGTAAAGATAGTTGAAAGGATTTAAAAAATTCTAGTTAAAAAAATAAGCGGTATGCTATCAAGTCATATTGTCTTAAAGTTTTAATATTTTACAATAGCTTAAAAAAATTGTTGTTGGGCTTAAAAGAAAAAAGTTCTATAATAATAAAACTTTTTGAACTGTGTTTATTGTTTTGTCATAAACAGTAGAAACCTGAACCGGGCGGCCGAAACTCTTTAGTGAAGCCGTTGATATAATTAACAAGTCGCAGTCATTGATTTTAATATATTTTTGAAATTACTTATTTTTCTGTTTTCTCCAGCAGCTGATTCAAATTTAAAATAGCACACTTAATTAAGAGCGGATGCCCACAACAGTAGTATTTTTTCGTTTTATTTTTGGAAGACATATGACTTTATGACTACCTTGTGAACACCCTAGATATTTATTTATTACCAGCCTGTTTTAAATATTTTGTTAATTTTTTTATAATAAAAACTATGGTGCAGAATTTTACGGAAAAAAGTTATTTTTTCCGATTTAAACTAGTCCAATGCATTCCTGAAATCCGCTACAGTTTTCGGTTGGTGCTTTTTAATTTGTACTTCTAATTAGAGTTAATTTGAAATAAATACAAAAACTTATTTGCAATGATTTTATCTTTTAGTATACATTTGTTTAAAAATATTTTTTATCTATTAAAATCCGATGTATAACGTCGGAGGGAACACAAGTTATTTTAATTTATTCAAATTATTTTTTGTTTAAGTTTTTTATTTAAAATATTTTACCTAAAATAAATACTGTCTTTAGTAAAAATTTTTAAAACTCTAAAATTTCTTTAATCTCTGGCTAACGTTTGAATATCAGATTTACTTTGAGGGCTCAAACATAATTTTTAAAATATTTTTTCAAATTTTTAAAACATTCGTGCTTAGAGAAAAACAAGAAATAAATTATTTATGTGCTTAAAAAGAAACTGAAAGTAAAAATAAAATAATTTTAGTTTTCTCCATTGTTATAGTCTAAAATTAACCAACATCTACTGTAAGACATCATAACCGTATCTTATTGATTATAAATGTAATATAACTAAGCAGAAAAAATATTATGAAGCATCATTATTTAAGTGAAATAAGGTTACATAAAAAAATTATTATTAGACAACCTCTGGTTATCAATGATTTTTTCCTTTTTTAATTTAGTAAAAAATCATATCTTCATACAACATGAAACTAATTATAGAGGTGAAGAATAGTCTTAAGCATGCAATTTTTTTTTTAAATTTTTTTAGCCACTAAAAATAAAAAATAAACGAGCGTTTTGTCTTTAGCAAAAATCTAGTCGCTAAATAAAAATTTAACTAATTTCTTTCAATATTTTACTAAAAAAATTATAACAATATTTAGGTTTCGTTAAAGGTATTAATATATTGAAAAGCTAAAGTTTTGCATTTCTTATATTTTGATTAATTAAACAAATCTTTTCCCTTATTCAATCTTTTGGTAAAACATTTTATTAAATTTAAATAACAAGTACTTCCTTAAAAAACAAACAACAATTCAGACAAATCATTTATTTTTGCATGTAAAATAGCAAGACCAAAATGATTTCAAAATTTTAAATTCAGTGAATTAAAAAATTATGTACCCAAAAAAGCATGAAACAAATCAGACATCTGCATTTAAATTACTAACTTAATGTTAACTTAGTTAGAAAAAAAAACAATTTGCATAAGCAAAAAAATACGGTAAAAAAATATAAAACAACAGGGGTTCTTACAGCATCTTATTTTTTTCTAGAAAATTTGCATTAAATTGAAAACATGTTTGCTTAAAATTAAACATCATCAAAAACAAGCTTAACGACATTGTCGCAAACATCATCAAATATAGTTCATCATAGTCACAATTTTAAATGGAATGAAAATGAAATTTGAAAAAACGTTTGTTTTTTATTCAAATTAAAATGAAAAGTTATTTTTTAGTTAAAGTCTTTGTTACTATAAAAGTGATTTCACTGTTATTTTATTACTTTTCTACAACAGTCGTGAAGTTTTATAATGATCAACAGTTAAAGTTAACTTTAAAAACATTTGTCATTTAATTGACCTTTTTTCCTCGACTGACTGTATTTCTGCAAAACAAAAAAATATATGAATTAATGAAAAATGTCTTAGTTAGCCTTAAGGAATCAAAATAAAAAGTTTAAAGTATCAAATAAAATAATATAAAATATAGAGATATATATAATAACACAAAAGACTTAAGACACAAACTGAAATAAAAAAAAATATATTCCTTGCTTGAAGTTATTTAGTTTTTCTGAATTGAATAAAATTTAACATGCATTTAGCTTATTTGCAAGTAGCAAAGCAGAAAAAATTTTTTTTAATGTTTCTGCATGAAAATTCCTTATTTTCAACATAAAGTAAAAACATTTTTATTTAATGAGTGCCTAAAATTAAGTCACTGAAGGTACGTGCCTCTTTTTCCATTCATTTGGTTTCTTAATAAAAAGTTAAAACAATAATAAAATTATAAGCCATCATGTCTTTCCTGTTACTATTTTCAAAAAAAAATTTGAAAATGTTTTTTTTTATGTTTTTAAACATACCAGAGAGCCACTATTCCTTATGGATGTCCACAGTGGGGCTTGACAAATAAAATGAATTTTTTCATGTTTAATATAAAAAAATATATTTTTGTGTGTACCTTGGTTTTTTGAGTTATTATATAAACTAATTTTTAAACCAATTTTTATAAATAAAAAGAATAATCCTTTGGGGTTTCCTTAAAAATGAACAATTCATAATTTTCTTAGTTTTATTATTCTGGAGTGGCCTCATCTTATATAAAAGTATGTACATTTAATTTATTTTCTATTCTTCTGTATTAATTTACATGTACATATGCTTTTCCTTGTTAGACAATTCTGCTTAATTTTTCTAATTCAGCTTGCTAACATACATGGCTAATTGCAAGTGACAACTTTGTCGCTTGTAATTGCATTAGCTTTTTAGGCATAACCAGATGACTTTGTTAATTCTATGAATGCTTGCCTTAATGTCTGGCCTGAAAACTGCTTGCTAACTGCAAAGATGAAATAGAAACAAGCAAAGAAAAAAAAGACTTAGCATTGTCTTCCAAAAGGTGTTGAAATGCATAGTTTTGTCTATATATGCTACAGTATTTGCTTCAACACTAACGCTTTTGCAAGCTATTCGTACCAGTTGGTTTGTAGTTACAATTTGTAAGTGCAAAACCATGAACGTACATACGTCTCTATTCTAAGCCAGTATTAAAGTATAATATTCTATTATGTATTCGTTTTTTCTAATGGCTTTTAATTAATTGTGGTATAAAAATTGTTATTTAATTTTTTTGTTAATTAAATTTTAATTATAAAAATTGAATACATTAAGTGAAGCGACAAATTTTTGCAGCTGTCATTTGTACAAAACTTCTAGAGTGGTATTTTATTTATTATTATTTTCTTTTTTTTTTCAAACCTAGATGATATAATACGATTCAGTATTTATCTCTGATTTATTTTCTTTCAAGTCTCATTCAATGAAGTTTTATTTGAATGTTGATTTATGGTATTTTTTTTAAGATTTACTTATATTTGCATTTTAATTATTAAAACACTTTTCAATTTTTTTTTTTATTTTAATTTTAATATATAAAAGATTTTAAGTTTTTAGCAATTTTAAGGTTGTAACGATTTTTTTTTGCAATAATCTCAAAAAACCTTGCTAACTTAAAATGGGGGGATATTTTAATTTTATTCTTAACATGATAATTTTCTTAACTGAGTATCATTTTCTGATAGAAAATATCTTTGTCATACTTAAAATAATAATAATATATTTTAATTTTTTTGCTGTTCCTGACTCATCATTTAAAATTCTAAACATAAAATTTGATTTGCTTTCAAAACCGCATGACAGTTTTTATTTTTTTATTTTAATAATAATAAACCCTCAGTCGCATAAACGTTTATCATTTAATGGTAAAATATTTAATAAAACTACCTTATCAACTTCAAAAATACATATATTTAAAACTGGAGACAATTCTAAAGAAAAGCTGGATAAATTTTCTTGAAATCTTTCACTTAAATATACCAAAACTGACTTTAAAATCTTTGGAAGTAAAAACATTGCTGCCTAGTGTAATACTTGAATTGCTAACAACAGAAATTACTTATGAATTCTTTTTCATTTATTAACAACCAACTTACTAAATTTTTAATGTTAATAGATGAAAAATATTTTTTTTCTGTTTTTATTTGAATTTCCTTTGTTGTTACTTTGCCGCTTTGTAATTAGCGCGATTAAAAAATAGATCTTTATCGAATTGTCATATGTTGTTTTGTATGTGATTGTTAAGCTGTCGAATTTTCGGTTTGTCTGCAACATAAATTGATTTATGCTTTTACAAATCTATATGATTAAGATGCTGATTTTAAAGTTTACGCTTTTTATCAAAAAAACTTAGACGTTAAGAAAATTTGTTAAAAAAGCACAAAAATATATCGAGTTAATAAAATTTTCGTTGTTTTGTGGTTGATGTTTTTAAAGTTTGGTAATTTATAAAACAACGAAAAAAATTAAAATAAAAACAAAAAAAATTACTAAATATTTTATGCAATTGAATTGCAATTTAGATAAACGTGTGCAACACTTTGGCATTTGCACATTTTTTGTTATTGTATGGTGGTGTTGATGGTAGACAAAATAAAAGAGTTTAGTGTATACACGGACAGAAATTCATGGTTTTTAAAATTTTTTTTTTCATTTAAGGAAAAGTTATGTTTAACCTTAATTAAGTAATAAATAATTGTTAACTAAATACTTAAATAAAGATTATGAATAATCAGCCTAGTGGTACTTTACGCATGGAATGTATGAGAATATGTGCAATGAAGCATAAATTATTGAAAAAAAATCCTCTGACGTATAAAAATTAAAAAGTTCTTGATTTGTTATTAGGTTAAATTTTCTATTACTGTACGTCTAGAGGAGATAAGTCCATGCTTGACAGTTAGAAGATTCACCAAATATAAAACCCGATATCTTTATAGCAAAATTTTCATTCAGTAATTTTTGCCAAGTACATGAATAAACGATTTTTTGTAATTTTTGTAATTTTTTCGGATTGTACATTTTTGGTTACCACCAGCCACCAGTTGTATTAAACCAACAAGCAAATAGCAACATATCGCAAAACACAATCAAACTATTTATTATGAAATGTCTAAATCGATTTGTTGTTTAAACACTCCAACAAAAATTTTACACAACAGCAGAAAACAAACGAAATTCGACAACAACAAACAGAATGGAAGGATTAAAACTGTTGCCAGCTAAAAAAAGAAAAGAAACAAAAACAAAGCCTTAAGAAACAAAAGCAATGAAACAGCGACATACATACTTGAAAAAAAAAACTAAAAAAGAAAAAAAGACAAACAGTCACACAAAGTTCAAAAAAAAAGAACCAGGGACTGTAAATAATAATTATTTTCGAATTTTCAAAGAGTACTGATGATGAAATTGCGTAGCTACTTTCGAAAATGCATTCTACTCGACTAGTATCGGTAGAAAAATCAGTTTTTTTCAAAAATTAAAAAAGTTTCTTTCAACATTAACGGAAAATAATAATTTATTCTAATAAAAAGAAAGTATGTACATGAACCTAAGCCAAACTAAAAATCAAAAATTTGTATAAAGAAACAATTAGTTCAACAATTATTAAAAATTAGCATATAACTCACACGTGGCACGGTGCAGAATGATCTTTAATAATTTCTGTCCATTTGTCGTTGACAAAAAAAGAAATTAAAAATGATTTACCCCCTTTGTATATAATATACAAGAATAAAAAATATTTATTAATTTTTAAAATTAATTTTTTTGCATAATTATTACGGTCCCTGGAAAAACTGATGAATCCTTAAGAAACAAAAAATAAAACCAGACAGAAATTGAAATTGGAAAATTAATTCTAAACAAAAAATTCAAATTTTGAACATTATATTTCGAGTTTATAAAAAAACAAGACATTTTGAACGACAGCTTTAAGTTTTTCTAAGGAACTTACAAATTTAGCAAAACGTAATAAAACCAAATGCAAACAAATTATAAATTACAATTAAACCTAAACTTTTACACCAACTTTTACAAATATGTGAAGCTAAGTATAATGGATTTATTAAGGGGTTTTTAAAATTTTTTTTTTTTTAACTTTTAAGCGTAAAACTTTTGTGCGTATCCCAATAAAACCAAAAGATAAAAAGTGAAAGTTTTTAGGCATTTCAAACTTTTTACAATTCCCTCTTTTGGCCATTAAACTTTGGCTTAGAGACAAACACTCTTAATATTTACAACATTTAAAGACTGTCAAAAGGAATGACAAATGTTTCCATTGAACTGTATCAAAATATATTTTAGTTAGTCTCCCACGACTGATGTAAACTCCCTTAATAAATCGTTTTATAGTTTGAGCTTTTAATACATTGAAAGTAAATGCTAAAAAGGCTGTTGCCAGTTTTGGCAAACAAAAATTTAATTTTCATAATCTGTTATAAATATAGCGTCGGTAAATATAAAAACTGTCATTAAATTGTAAAAACAAGAAGGTATTTGAAATAAACTTCTTAAGTAGTTAAGTGTAGGTCAAACTTAAAAATATTTTACAACTACAAGTTTGGAGTCAATTAAATTCAACCTCTACTTAGGAGAATATATCAGTTTTTATATAATTGGAAATACTAGCTAACTACATTTATTTGCAACAAACCTAGTTCTGTAGTTAAATAAATCTCAAATGCATATATGGATACATTTTTTTCATTTTATAACTTAACTTTATAAAACAAAATGCTGAATCTCTAAAAAAGTTAAAAACATTCCCTTAACATTTCTTATAACGACATGTTTATTGAAATACTTGCAATACTTAGCACAAGACGTACAATTATACTCCTTTATTTCAATTTGCTGACAATTTGATAAAAAAATTAAGTTTGATTGATTATCCAGCAACTTCATAAAATAATGCTGAAATTAAAGTTTATGAAATGCAAAAATGAATGACAGAATTTACAACTTCTTGTATGCAGTGGTGGGTGTTAGGTTTTGTCTTATTATTTTGTTTAATAAATGTATATCTTAAGGGTCATATAATTTTTTTTGTTTTGGTCAAAATGACTAGAAATATAAATATTGGTTGACTCAAAAATTGAAACGAGATTAAACAGTAATACAAAATAATGATTACTGATTAGACGTTATACAGTTCGTACGTAATCTTTACATTATTCATTAGCGGTCGCATAGGTGTGTCGGTTCTGCAAAAAGACTTAAAATATGTCAAATTTATTTGATGAAAATTGTTTGGAAAGGAAAAACGTAATTCAGGGAAAAAACTAATTTAGAGCAAAGAGAATGGGAGGCCCCATACACATGGGCAATTGATTGAAAAATTAAATGAACTATACCTTGGAAACTATTACAGCCATTATAATACTTCAAACCTGCCAAAAAATAATTCTGACATTATGTCTACAGTTTGGAAGAAATTGACAGAACTTTAATGTAAGTAAAACTGTCGACTTAAAACTTGCTTAAAAATTTATTTAGTATAATGTCTATATTGGCCAAATGCCTATATTGGCTAACCGCAAACAAGTAAAATTAAAAATTGATAAGCGCAAGAAGGTTTCCGAACGATATTGTACTGGCACTGGACTAGAACCGTAAGTGCCTTAAAAATCCTTATGACAAAAGGTGCACTGATTTTGATAGAATTGGGTTGGTATTTTGTTCAATAACAGGCGTTGTATGAATTAAATATTAGCTGCTAAAATATATTTTTTTAAGGGAATTTTTATCGGGACTAAAAAATTGTAGACCAAGCATCTCTACCCCGCTTATATGGCTTTGTCGGATTTAAGGGCTTCCCATCTATGGTATATTAAAAAAAAGCTTTTGCTTTCTTTAAATAATAGCCAAAATTTGCACTTGTTTTCCATATATAGTACCTTATAACTACATAAATTTTCGTGTTTTAGTATATTAAATACATAGTTTTTTTATTAAACAACTAGTTTGACATGACAAGCACTTGTTAGTTTAGAGCAAAAAAAAATCGTAATAAAAAATATTTTAAAACATGCACACAAATCCAAGACTAAATACATATTAAGAAATAAAGAAAAAACTTAAATTGTGTTAAAGTACATAAAACGGACCCACCGCTGTTTTTTGTGTAAATACATTTTATGGTTTATGAAAACGAATTGTAAGCAGTTTTATTTTGATTTTTACTTATTGACAGCATTTTCATATATACAAACGCCTTTAAACCTTAAAATGCCTGGTGACGTAAATATCGTTAAAAAAATATTGAAATCTGCAGACTTTTATAATAGAAACAAATTAAAATAAGTTTAAGTTTTAAGATTAAAGAAGACATTCATATGAATGTTTTAAATTGAGTTTAATTTTGCATTAAAAATAATTAATTTTAATTGTATTTTTTTTATTTAATGCTTTAATCTGTTACCTTTCGTAACAAAATTTTAAACCAAATTTGGAAACATACTAGAAAAGAAGCACAAAAATAAAAATGAAATTAAAATCACATATTTGTAAAGCACTAGTGAAATTTTCATTTTCTATTGTATGTTTAGAAAAACCCTTTTTCCCATTTATTTTTAATAACTTTTAAGTACTAAAATGATGTTTTGTAGCATTAGGAAAGTTTTTATATTAGCCACTTACATACAAACGTAATTATTCCTTGCTGTACTAAATTTTTTTCTAAGCAGGCTACAACCTCTTTGGCAATATATCTTCTTGAAATGACATTTTGACCCATATTTCTAAAATTTTTATTTATAACTCCTCTTTTTAGTGTATGTGCTGGTGCTTGGTGGTTTGTCTCTTTGGCCGTACTCTAAGCTTTGTTTGTCATACCACAGAAAAAGAAATCTATCAATGACTAAAAGCGTATATAAGCCACGACTAGTAGTCAAGTCACAAATGTTTGAACTCAAACTGAGTAAAGAAAAAAAAAAGAAATGGAAATAAAGACCACTTCCTCATATACCAAATATATTCTTTAGATACTGTGTGATATTTTTTTTATTAATAAAACTAAGAAAAAAAACATGTCGCTCACTAAACAACTGTCCATTTTGTGTCAAACTCTTGTCTTTGTGATATATTTTCGCAAAAAAATAAGTAGAATAACGAAAAGGAAAGAAATTTAATACTAAAAGTATGTAGAACTGCATATGTGTTAGTGTGTATAGTGGAGGCACAGCATGCGTCATTTTGCAACTTTTATCTAAACATGTGACTATGTGGATACCTGTGTATGTATGTGTGTGTGCATGTCTTATTGTTTTTAGTGTAGTTGACCATTTGTATAAAATGTACGAGCAGACAATTGTTAGCGGTAATATCAAGGCATATTAGCCGCTAAAATAATTTTTTATTTTTTAAGTTTTAGTTTATTTTTCTTCTAACATTTATTTATATTTATATGGAATACTTTAACGGTCATCTTCCCTAATTTTTTTCCTCTCCATTATGTGCTTTTTCCCGCATTCATAGTACTTCTACATTTTCTTTGCTTATGTTACAAATCATTATTTTCGTTTAAAAAGCAAAGATAGTCGTAATTTTTTAGGTTTTGTTTATTTTGTTTGCACTATGGGTGAAAATGACAATTATTTATAAAAATGCAAAAGTTAAAAATAAAGACGGATTAATTGTAAAGCCTATTAATTTAATTAATTATTTAATTTAATTTTTGTTCTGACTTGAAATAAAATAAAATAAAAAATTTCAGTTAATTTTTTATTAAAAATTAAAACACCCAACATTTTTTGAAGCAAATAAAAAGGTAATGATTTCTAAAAAATATATTATTAAAAGGTTTTGAGAGGTAATCGAATGGTCTCTTATTAAAGATATTAACCCTTGAACAAAAGTTTTTTTTTTCTTCTTTAAAGAATGCCGGTACTTGTCACGTTTTTGAACTTTAAAATAAAAACTTTGTGAACAGAAAATATTTTTATAAAAAAACAAGAATAATAATAAAAAAAGAAAAACATTATTATTGTGCCAAATTATGTATCCGTGACGAAACGTGCAGCATGAAAGATATGTTTTAAGCATTTTAAAATTATAGAAATTGAGAACAAAGCGATTGGAAGCCTAAAGACCTTGGTATATTATTTTTCATGCCAGGAGTGCTGTTGAATTGCTATAAGAATATTTTTTTTATTCCGAAGCATTTCTTGGATCCTTGAAAAAACCGGAGGAGTAAAAGAATTTATATAAAAGCTGTCCACAGAGCTGGGTTAACTTGTAAGCAAGATATCCATGTCGCAAAGGCAACAAAGACATATTTTTCACTGACCAATGTTTTGAGAAAATCTGTATATTTCTAAAGAGAAGACTTACATTTGCATAAAATTTTTGTTTTAATTGCTCATATTGAGCCTATTGCAGATACAAGAAAGAAAATGTTTTTTCAGTAAATTACTCAAGTGTTTTTATAATAAGTTTAATTTACAAATTTTTATTTATTTAAATAATGTTTATCTGTCCCATTGTGCTTTAACTTCTTACGCTTTATTTACTTTTTCCTATTTACATATGTCTATGTGTGTGTGCATGTGTGCTTGAAGGCATAGTCGAGTCATCTTCAGGCTTTAGCTATTTGAATGAGTGACATTTTGTTGTTGCAAGTATTGACAGGCATTGAGTAAATGATCTGTACTAAAATTCAATAATAGCTTTATATAAGCAAACAAGAATATTAGCAACTTTGGCAATAAATAGAGAAATAAACCTTTTCTAGCCTCAAAAATAGTTAAAAGGCAAAAGTAGTTAAAGTAAGATTTTTTAGGTTTTGCTTACAAGTTTAGAAGAAGAAGATTTTTTTGCGCACAAAAACCAAAAACCGTTATAATACTCAAATCCGCAATAAATTAATGACAAATGCTGAGTAAAAATTTCAAAGCGATGGTGTACAGAAAAATTAAGATAAATTTGAAAAATTGTTGGGAAAATATTTAAACGAATAATCTTTAAACAATATTTAATAATGTTAAGACCAAACACGAACTATTATTGTATAAGACGTTAACAGTATTCAATTTATATGCAAAATCTGTTTTATGAAGCCTTCAGCCTAAAATCAAGGGGCTTAAAATCTGTTGTATGAAGTTAAAAGAACACCTACTTTGGTTTAATTTTCATTGCTTACACGACATATAAGTTTAACAACCGGTTTTTTAAGTGCTTTTTATTTCGTACCAATTTAAATACCATTGACTTATTGGTCATGATCATTTTTTATCATATTGTTTTCTGTTCCTGTTTTAGTTGCCTGCTTGCAACATTGTTGCAACAAATTATTATTCAATAAACTACGGCAATTCTCCTGCGTGAACTGTATTGTTTTTATGTTTTTTTATATGATTTTATTTCCAAAAAAAACTTGTACTTTTAGAAATGGTATACTAACTTCGAAAACCTGTTGAATTAAGTTTTTTGGAGGTATGCTTGTTGTATCCTTTGCATATTTTAATTGCCATGCAGTTTTGTAAAATTAAAGAAATTATTTCTTTAACATTAATACCCACACCACATACGTGGTAGTGGCATTATGCGTTTTTGCAGATTGTTGTGACGTCTAAAAATTATGTTAAAGAATCATCTTAAGCTACATCGATCGACTCAGAGTCTTTATATTTATAATCAAAGTACAGGTGGCACTTTCAAAGAAATAAGGCCAAGATAAGTTTTTTGATTTTAAGCCTATTGAAACCAGTGATGTTTTGCTAATTTTTTAAATTAGTCATCATATGATTATTTTAACAAAAAAATTACGCTAAAGCTGTCAGTAGTATTACATTATCGCCACAAAATTTTTTTAATCTATATTTACAATTTCATGTCACCGCCATTGTTGCGCTGAATTTTGTAACTATCGGTCCTTTATTTACAATGGGGCAAATATGAGTTTCTTTTCCAAAACTTATATTGTCCTGTGTAAAATTTTTACATACGCGGAAGCTTAATATAAAAACTCGTGGTGTTTTTAACAACAGTAGTGCTCGAAAGTGCTTTGTTTTGAAAAAAAATAAGTTACTTAAGTTAAGCAAGAAATTTACTACAACAAGACGGAAATTTAACCGAAGAATATTTTGAATGGCGGAAATAATTTATCGATATTAATTTAAAAAATCCCGTCCCCTGATAGCGCTTTGAGTAATAATATTATTT